>PQVD01001309.1:0-97512 GCA_003012265.1 Setaria equina
CTGAGATAACCGATTACCTTAAGGTGATAGGCAAGTAGGCCAGATGCATAAATGGTCTTTCTGGTGTCACCTGCAGCAGTGTTGATCGTTGATATACATCCATTACATCCATGCATTTCCTGGAATTGATTGATTTCATCGATGCCTTCTCAGTGTTTGCATATTGGCTATATTGGCTAGTCGAATTCCACTATCTGTGCGTAATTAATAAATCATATGATTTTTTCTTAGTTTCAAGTTTGAAAAGCTATGACAATGTCTCAATGATACGTCCTTAAAACATGTGTGTCAGTGATAAAATTTTAGTGATAAAATGGGTTTAAAGTTAATGCTGCAGTTCCTACAGATGTAATCATAGTAAGCACTTTGTAGAGTATTCTTATGTCCGTTTTTAGCATGAAATTTGATTTTAGTTTTTTTTTTTTTTTTTTCAGTAGCTTTTGGGGAAAACGCGAAGTTTTAGAAATTTAAATTCGAGAAGTGAATATTCTGATATAAGAAAATAGAATGTGTGTAGTGTAGTGTGTATAATGAGCACTTGGATAAGAGAACAACAAATAAACTATCACGAAAATCTGTAACTTTTCGAGTGAACTGTTTGAACTGCCACAGACGAATCGTCGATGATTTTATTACCTTTAAGTGGAATAAAGCTATCTAATATTTTTTTCCTATTTATTCCATTGCATAATGATCGAGAGGTTAGTAGCGAGTTAAAAAATGATGTTGACGAGTTGAGAAAAATGACAACGGCTATTACCGATGGTTGTGAAAATGGAAATCAATAAAAGCTAACATCGTTGTTGTGAGATGTTTTCATTGTAGCTGGTATTTTCTCACAGAAATTGGTGGTCGTGTACTCTCCATCGATTTATGTGTTTCTACTGAGAACTATTCTTCTTGTTTCTAAATCTTGATCAAACAGTTCAGACATTTCAATTCTTTACGTTGTGTTACTTGTAAGAATAATTGTCATTTAGAATAGTGATGTTTACTACGCTGTTATGTCTACAAGAATAAATATGTATTGTCATTCAGAAACTGATTTTCTTCATTTATAAACCATAAATAGCTATAAGTAGCAGAATATCTCAGCTATTACTGATCTTCAACTAATTGTTTCAAGATTGGTTTCTCAATTTTTTTTATAAAGTGCTTTAAATATCAGACTCCTGTCCTAATTTCTTTTGAGACTTGGTGATATTTTAATCTAACCAATGACGTTTTTTTTTTCTTGTTGAAATTCGTAGTGTTCAGGTAACAAATTAATTCGGCAGATTTGACGAACTCTGTACTATTTTCATTGCGTTTTGATGGCGGAAAACGAAGCTAAAGCTCGGAAAAAACTGGAAGATGCGGAGAAAAAAGCAAAAGGTGGAGGCGGATTTTTTAGTGGTTTATTTGGTAGTGCCAAAGCAGAAGAAGCTGCTGATCTTTTTGTACAGGTTAGTATATTATAGTTTATCATCGAATTTTATCGCCTTTTCTTTTTGAGGATCTACTAGTATTTGAATCCGAACTTGTTTTTGTATCGTTTTCGAAAATTTGCAGAGTTTATATCAAAAGATACACTTTTTTGAAATTTGAATTCTGCATCTGGCTTCCCAATCCCTTGGACTTAGTTTCGTTTATATGGTTTGCAGTGGCTTTTAATCTCTCTTACGTTTGGATTGGTTTTTGTAGATTCTTTTGAAAAGTTCTAGGAGGATTCAAAAACCGTCTTAGTATGCGAAGAAAATGGCTGTGGAATGGGTTTTGATGATCTCGCCTCCTTTGAATACCATTACGAACGGTTTCATAGACATCAGTGTGCTATATGTGGAAGGCAGTTTTCGAACATACACTGTCTAGAAATTCATGCCGACGAAAATCATTGTTCGATTTTTAAAATTAAACAAGACCGTAATCCTTCGGTAGCTTTGTTCCGATGTTATGAGGCTTCTTGTTCCCAAACATTTACTAATCCAGGAGAAAGAAATTGTCACTCTGAAGAGACACATAATATCCGAGATCCTTCGCAGTTTATGGAAAAGCGGAAATTACCGCAAAAGGAGTTCATAATACCACAAATTAATAAAATTAATACTCCCCCCAGTTTGTGTCCTCGAATACCGCGAACAATAGTCTTTGGTAATGAGCAGAAGCAGCCAACTTTTGAATTTGGAAAGCGAAAGTTTTTGCAAGGCAATGAAAGGATATAAAAAAATTATATAGTATTGTAATTTTCTGTCAAGTTTTCATGGAGATTTCGCAGGTTCTGCTCATTTTTCATTTTGGAATTAGAAAGTTTTTGTGTGTTTGAATATCAGAAATGAGCAGAACCACTCAGAAGCCATCTGCAGTAATTTTAAGAATTCCCCCAGGTTATTTGCTAATTGCGATTTATGTCTTTAATTTTCTTGGTAATATCATTAACTTTTTCGATTTTATAGCTAGTTGTCGAGGAATTATACAAAATAAAAGGTTATTTATTAGAGATTCCTTCACAGAATCTGAAATTGAGATATGTTAAAACAGAGGAAATGGTAAATTGCTTCTTTCTCTACCCAATAAAGTTGTAGATTTTCGACATTAACGAAACAAAAAGTCAAGTTCGGAATAAATTTTCATTGGGCAACATTTTAAAAAATTATGCCTTTAAAAAGACGCTTAATGACTCAGTTATATTAATGGGGTTTTTTTTTTGTTACAGCCCTAGAACTAACGAATGTCCATCGTTACCCATCGTAACCTAATCTTAATTAAGGCAGGTAATTTGTTCAAAATTTCAAAGTTATGGAAAGAAGCAGGTGATGCATTTGTGCGATCAGCAGAAATACATGCAGCAGCTACTGATCGGAAACATGATGCAGCATCAAATTACGCAGAAGCAGCCAATTGTTATCGTAAAGTTAATCCACAGGTAAGCTGTATCCGTTTGATTCACAGAGAAACATCTCAACTTTAATCCAGTTTCAAATTGTCTTCCCAACTTTTATTGATACTTGGTAAACAATAAACTGTAGCGCTATGTGAATTTCTCCAGGCTTTTTTTTTGAATTTTGACAATGTGTTCTGATTTTATCTCAAATTTTATTTCTCTTCCTGTGTAAAAGTTTTCGATTTGTCATATTTTTTGGGATGCCAACTGTGGGTTAAATTAAGGAATGAACGATTGCGGTGCATCAAGTTAAATTAAAGTGCCACTTTCCTAGTTTGATTTAATAGGCTAAATTCTTATAAGATTCCTTATCCTTGCTTCCATCATTTATAATGTTTATATAACACAGTTGAGTATTCATTTCAACAATACGGTAAATTTTCAAATCGTTGCTTTTTTTGCATTCCTTTTTTTAGCGACACCAAGTCCTTCGCAAGTAGACTTGTCTGCATTTTATGGTAGTGTATGGTTTGATACAGTAACATGTTCATTATTAATTCCATGCAAATTTAAAATGATGTAAAGGCGCTTTGTTTATTTAGATACAGCTTAATAAGAAATTTATCTTCCCTTTTACAATGATATACTTTACTCAAACTAGAAACAGTTTTATGACAAACGTGTAAGATATAGTATATCTGGTCTTAAAAGAACAAACTGATTTGTTTTGCAGCTAGCAATTGATTGTTTGATGAAGACTGCTGAAACTTACACGGATATGGGGCGTTTCAATATGGCGGCTAAATATCATTGCACGATGGCTGAAATTTTTGAAAGTGAAGCACCAGATATGGCACAAGCTATGGCCCATTATCAAGTGTGATTTTGTGTTTAGCCGGAAACCTTTATTTTATTTCAAATAAGCAAATGTATCTCTGGTTCATTTCATCCGAGTTTGTAATGTAACTATTATTTTAAGGAAGCAGCTGATTTTTATAAAGGAGAAGAAAGCCGAAGCTCAGCCACCAAATGTATGATTAAGGTTGCACAGGTAATTTTAGTCCCTTTTCCAAAATTAGTATTATCGTTTCAAAAACCTTAGCATATAAATGCTATTGTCATTGTGATTGCAGTATGCTGCGCAGCTGGATGATTATAAAAGGGCAATCAAAATTTTTGAAGAAGTGGCTACTTGGGAAGCAGATCATCCGACTTTAAAATATGCTGCAAAAAATCACTTTTTCCAAGCTCTTCTTTGCTATCTTTGTTCTGATTTGGTGAGCTTCTCCTTTATTTTTCATTTTTGATCTTTTTTTTTTCTTGAAGGAAATTTAATAATAGTGAACTTAACAATTTAACTGATTCATTTTATGGGAAAAGACAAACTGCAACTGTGTATATTTTCCTTAAACTTAATAAAAGCAATTATTGATTTAAATATTAGACCGGAAAAAAATATAATATATTTATGATTAAGTCTCACTAACACTGGAAAAATTATATTGCTACCCAAGAATCCATTTAGTTCTAGTAAACCATAATTTTTAACATATACCGCGATCTGTGCAACAGAATTAATATTGTAGGACTTTATTCATTACTGCTTGTGCATTGTACCGTTATTGCTTTGCTGACATTTTTGCTTGTTGCTGTCATCTTTCTTCCTTTTTTTTAGCTCGATACTCAGAATGCATTGAAGCGCTATGAAGAAATTTCACCATCATTTGTGGATTCACGAGAATACAAACTTCTGAAGTTGGTTCTTCCATTCTTATTTTGTACATCTGTGATTTCAATGCATATAATCAGTATTTCAGCGTTGTAATTCAGTTTTATCTTTATTTCTAGTGAATTAATTTCGTGTTTGGAAGACAAAAATCAAGCAAAGTTTACGGAAGTAGTGAAATCGTTTGACAAAATATCACGTTTGGATCAATGGCACACTTCACTTCTGGTCAAAATCAAACGATCATGCGGTGATGAAGATGACGATGATCTTAAGTGATCTTTTATTGTTTGTTGTTCATAAAGTACCAGTCACTTATGCTGTTGTAATTTGAGAATCATTCTTATGTAACTTGAAAATAAGAATTGTAACTTCTTTCAGTAGTATGTTTTTGAAATTTCTTGTAACCATTTCAAAAATTTATGGTTCGAATAGTAAGCAGTTTTAGATTATTCGGGTTCATTTGAATGTAGCATGGGATTGTGTTAGAAGCACGAATAAAGAAATACAAATTTTTAAAATTTCAGTTCGTTATGTAGTACGAAAAGGAAAGGTATTCTATTATATTTTTTGTAGTTTATTTCAGTGATTTTAAGGAAATGAGTTGTTTTATTAATGTAAAAAACCTTGGCCATTCCGTCTTTTTTCTAAATTTTTTGAAAAACTCTCAAGATTTAACTAGTTGGAATATTGTCGATGAAGGTATGAATCCCTGATATAGAAAGGGGAACCGTATGAAGTTACGCGTCCTTACCTATTGCTTTTTTTAAAATTACAATTTAGTGATGCTTCGTAAAGTTCATGTACATATGACGCTGCTCGGTATATCTTGAGTGTGCTTATAAGTGGTATTGAAATATCTGATATTAATTATTTTGAAGCGAGCAGAACTGATTTTTTTATGCCAGTATCAATTCTTGGTCAATTTAAATATTATTCTTAGGTTTTTTAAATGTTTTTTCGAATATTACAAAAATTTTGTGTTTATAGTCGTAAAGGCTCTACTGCTGTTGGATGTCCTGTGTAATACTGTTGATGCTATCTGTTTTATCAATTCATCTTTAGACTTAAAAGGAAGAAAGGGGTTTTTGGAATTATTTATGAGAGTATTCCGAAATGATGTGTGAAGCTATTAAATAGACAATTTCGAGATATTTGGTAATTCGATGTATGCACACAATGGTTCAAATTGCAATGAAAGAAATGCTAATGATTGTATAGAGGAAAAGAAGAATGACAGTAAATGGAAAATGAAGTACGAAAAGTAAGTTTTATAAGAAGTTGATAAAGAAAGGTGGGAATGGGTGCTGCAAGAGTTACCAGAGTTACATCTCAAATTTGGAAGTGGTAGGTGCTGGATGTAACTACGGTACGATGTTATAAATTTTCAGTACACCCTTTTTCAGGTTAGAAGAACAATATAAGATAATGAAAAATAGAAATGAAGAACTCGAAGATCGGTTATTAAATTTGGTTGAGAAAGTGGAACAGGAAAGGATCATCTTTTCAAGCGAAATAGACCAACTTCTTGAGTGAGGAAATGTTTCCTATTCTATTTCTTGTAGAGGTTTGTGCAGCACACTATTTGGATTGTTTCTGAGCAACAGCTTGTCCAGCTTCTTTTGAAATGAACGAAGTATATTTAAAAATCAATCGTTTTTATTTAGAACCGTGGCACAGGCTAATGACAGAATATCAACACTTGAAGATAACTGTGTAAGCTTGAAATTCTTCCCTATACTGAGTAAAGCATTATAAGATTTTCTAATATGTTCGATAACCTTTCGTATTGGGTAAACTGAATCCCTTATTACCTTTCTGCGGAACCAAAGATTTTGTTTCGACTTTCAGGCTCGTTATAAAAAGGATTGCATTCTTGCTGTAAATCTTTTGCATTGTGAACCGTCGAAATATATACAGCAAGAAAAAGCACCAGATGTTCTCTCAAAGGAATTACCGCAAAAGGTTTTAAAGTAAACCAATTTTTCCAGGATATTTTGAATGACATTTGAACTCTGACTTCCGATAGTTGAATTTGAAAACATAAGGGAAAAATTTAACCATAAAGAATATGGAACACATTTTAATCAAAATAATTCGAATAGCTGATTCCAGAATATAACAGTGGTCCGCAGCATCGCTACCTTCCCTCCTATGGCGGCTTATTTTCCTGATGATACTTACCTACAACCTGATGAGCCTGCGCTACGAAAAAACCAAGAACAGTTGGTAATCTTCCAGTTTATTTAAAAATTTCTAATGGTTACCTACATAAATGTAATATTATATCACTATTGTGAAGTTACATTATTTCGATGACCCATATGAACCACATGTTGCAGTTGATGTACTGCTGATGAATAAAGGTTCTAAAATAATAAAGTCTACCTGTTTCAGGCTTCCTTGACAATGTCGTCAAGCTTCACAGCAGAGTTTGTTGAAAAAATTAAGAACGATGAACATTACAGGTTTATTTAAAATAATATATTGAGCGAACTGACTATCAAAAACATCTTTGCAAAAGTATAGGGTTTAAAATAACCAGGTTAGCAAATCATTCATCTTTAATATATAAACTAGAATTGATGACTTGCAGCTACGTTGATTTGAAACGATGCCCTAAGTGCGACACAGTTCAAGTAGCAGTTTCGCGAGAAACTCAAACTGTCGAGCCGCAAGCCCCTTGGCCTAGAATCATTAATAGTCCTGCTCGATACCACACAGAATTTACGATCTGATGCAAAAACTGTATCTGTGTTTTATGAATTCTGCTGGTGAAATCCTCTACTCCTTTACTATCATTTTTCCTGTCTATAATTTTCACATGGCTTACCATTTGAAGTTTAGATTTTGGCTTTCTGTCTTGTGCCACTTTTCGTTCAGTGGTTTCTATTTTCTTTCAGAGAAATTTCAGCTTTCTTATTAGTGCCTGTTTACAGAGTACCCTACGTGTAATAAAAAAAAACTAATGTAATAAAAACCATACACTTTAACGTACAGAAAAGTAAAGGTAATTTATTTATATATGAAAAGATCAAAACATTTTATTTGGCCTTTGTGAGTAAAATGCGATCCCGCTAAATTATCGTGAAATAGATTTCTTCATTTCTATCTTATCACTCCTATCTTTCACTTTTTTGATATTTTTTGACCTTCTTTGAATATCAAAGACAGTATCAACAATTTTCTCACCAAATCTCGATTAAAAGAACTCAAAAAAAATATTGTGTAGAAGTTTATAATTCCTTAAATTATAAATCTTAGCTCTTGAAAGACCGCAAGGCTGCAGGAGCTGAAGAACTACCTGAAACATGATCGCATCCAGAAATGCCGTTCAGTGCTTTTGCTACACCTCCTAAGAAGAACATTTCAATGATGCTTCATTTTCGAAATAGTTGAATTTTCTTCGTTTGAAAGGGAGCAAATTTTCCCGCTGCCTTTTCATATTTTTGTGTGCAAGAAAGGAATACTCTATCATGGTAGAAAACGACACGATTTCTATAGAATTCCTGCAGTTCTGTTACATTCCTGATATTCTCCAAGCGAAGCGCATGCATTAGTGCTGACTGAAAATTTGGAACTATTTCAATTATCTTCCGATTTTTTTTCTTTTTTCTTATGAAACAATTACACATAGTACTGCGTAATGGCGATGGACTACATGTATCCAGCCCAAGGAAATCTATACTTGGTAGGTTAACAAAAGCTCTAAGCTTGCTAACTTCCATTGAGGCATACATACATGTGTTTCCCGAACATCTGCTTCTAAGCCTGTTTATTCCGAAATCTTTTGGAAATATTAGGAAATGAACAGTAGATGGGGATGTATTTCTTTCTTTCGATTTATATGATATAAAAACAAATAAAAATGTGAAGTAACATACAGGGAATGCCGTTTCTCTGCCTTCTACTCGTCGATGATGGGAAAGATTCAAGTTCATACACATTCGTTTTATTCTAGCAGCAACAATGCGTGATATGAGATATACCACAGACGATTCCATTTCTTAATGAACTTTTTAAATAATCTACCCTATCAGTAGAATGTAATTAGTAAGCTAGATGTGAAAAAGACAAGGTTCAAAATGAATGAAGCCAATAAATGTATTCAGAAGTTTCAGTGTGAATCTGATTAGAGAGTAGTTCGAAGCATTAACCTACTAACGAAACCTAGATGAGCTGCTAAAACAGCTACCGCTTTCCTCAACAACATTTGTACATTTTCCTCCGAAAATTCATTGGCCATGTCTTCCCTGCAACTCTTGTAACCTTTAAAATCTTTTGGTAAAAATTACCTATCAATCTAAAAAATCCTAAACAATTTCAGGACGCTTTTATAAAAATGAAGTGTCCAAAGTACTTACGAGTTGGGCAAATTTAATTTCATTGGGTTGAATACAGGTAAAGATGGTGGTGGTCCCATCCTTACTCGATAATAATTCATTTTACGCTTGTACTGCAGCAAAGAAATAGTGTGCATTACTAAAGGATCGAAATGAATCCTGCAGTACAAAACTTTATCAGATTTGCTATTTTTAACGCACAGAAATCAAAGTCATTTAGAGTGGATTATAATTGAAGTTTTCCAGTTTCCAAATATAATAAAATTCTAAAGCTTGAAGAATATGAATTAAAAAAAGCCGAATTTACTTTAAGCTTAACCAAACGGTAGCATCGAATGTACATCTTTAATAAACCCAAAAGAACCTCACTCTACAACTCTGGATTTCTCTGCTTTTCCAGATGAACTGAACAGTGTCTTCTGGTCATTCGAACTGCCTAAAAAAAACTAAAGAACTAGGCGAATATCTGAACGACATTAATTGCAAGGCAAACCTAAATGGTTTTATAGTAGCAAAGTGTTTAAAACATACTAGTCGACTTCAAAGTCTTAAAATTCATAAATGTGGTTTCTATCCATCAGCAAGAAACATCGAGAAATTTAAAGAACTAACCAACAACAGATTCCGAGGGAGGTACTACAGTATCTAACTTACGAAACATAACATCCAAATCACTAATACAGATCTTCTAAAAGTCCTGAAAATATTGAGTAGCACTCTCAGGAAAATTCAATAATCCTTAAATCGCGAAGTCTAAAATAAATGAAACGGAATCTATGACTGAACAGAAAAACAACACTGTCACGGTCCCAAAATGTTGTGAAACTATCTGAATCTGCTTGCAGTTAATGGTCGCCGTAAGAATTCTGCAATTCCTTCTTGAAGGAAAAAATATTCCAACCATTGTTAAATCTAACAGCATATCTCCCTCGCTTCTACCAATGAAATTAATTGCTGTTCCAATGGAAGCAAGCAGCTCATTTCTTGCTAAAATAAAATGCACTTCATAGATGCGTAACTTTAATTATCACAAAATGTAGCTAAAATTTTTATTTCATTTTTTCTTACTAAATTTAATATAGTATCATCCTGTAAAGATTTCACGTTGCCAACAATAGCAAAGAGTACAGTTCCACTAAATTAAAATGACAAAGTAACAATCTGAACCAAGTAGAGTATGATGACAAGGACAAAGTTAGGAATGTAATACTCTTTTTCGTCTCATTGGTATAATTTAATTCAGCGAAGCACAATATAGTCAGTTTGAGACATATATGATGTCATATCTTCCTACCAAAATATAAAACAAATTATGAAGAAAGTGAAAAGAAACCAACAACCGACGCTTTGATCATACTAAAAGAATTAGAAGAAAAATGGAACTAAGTTTGAACTAGGAAATATTATGGACTTGAAAGAACCGAATACATAATAAAACTAAAGGAGTCTAAAAAAGAAGACTTGATACATAAAATACAATCAGCTGGGATATTCCCTTGACTAAAAAAAAAACACATAAGAAAAAAGAGACAAGAGAACAAACACTTCATACCAATTCACATATCACAAAATATCAAATGAGATCATCTTGAAAAAGGTCTGGTAATGTTTCACCCTGACTCAGGCTAAAAATATAGTCACGTTCAGATGGTGGCGGGCTAAGTTTCCTCATCACTTCTCGAATTTCTGAAAGTGAGATGAATTATACTAAGATTTTCAGCGAAAAAAAAAAGTAAAAGTCTAAACACAACGAAATTACCTTGACTAAAAGTAGGACTGGTTCGTGCTTGAGACTGCAATGAACTGGAACCTTGCTGAGATGATTTTTGACGTTCGCTTTCTGAAAGAATACATTAATTTTTTGATTCCAGTCAAGTGGTATACATTTTTTTAGCATTTTTTGTATTACAGAAAGTAATATTACTCTAGTATTCCAATGTTTTAAATAATTACACATCATAATTAGGAAGAATAATTGCTGTTTACCAGAAGGAATAAAAGGCAACACCGGATCAGACTGGTCGCTAAATTCTTCATCCATTCGCCTCTTCTTTAGTAGACTTTCATCATCATAATCCTCTAAAAACTGTCCAGGAACATCGCCTTCTACAGCATATGATGTAGGCTGCAAGCAGTAGTATTATATGATACTAATTTTATGTTAGGTGTATCCTATCATTTCGATGGTTTAAATAATCTATGAAACAATCATGAAACCATAATTTTGCATATATTCTAGCATTCTGATAGTTTAAACAATTCACTGAAAACTACAAGTATCACTTGAATACCTGAGATTTGCCAGTAAATAGATCGCTTTGACTTTGAGTACTGTTTATTTCTCCCAGCAGTATTGCATTCGCAGGGCCAAATATACTTTTTAGTCGTAAATTATATTGCATGTCAAAATCACGCATCTATATATGCTTTAATTTTCAATGAAAAACGAAGGCTGTGGATGAAAAGCAGAAAACTTTTGAGAAATGTAAAAAAATATAAACCAAACCCTTGGTGGTGCACCAACTTCAACGAAAGTTCCAGGAGGAGCTTGTATTGCAAAAACTCTACTATCTTCAAAAACGGAGAGCACATCTTCCTCCGTCAAATATGCCAGCTTCATATTTTTTTGATATTCACTAACATTTCGCAAACTCTAAAATACCAATCAGTGACAACACCAATAAGCAGCACTGAAAACAAGCGCTGTGGATGAAATCATAATCATATGTATCGAAATGGCCAAACCTGTTTCATCCATCTAATATGAGTGTCAAGAATGCGTTCCTCCTTTTCTAACTCTTCTAACTCGGCTTTACGCTTCAAGACACGTTTCTGTTCCTCAGGATCAGTATCCGGAAATGAACCATGCTTCCTCAGTTTTCCACCTCTTTAAAGAAGAGTTGTAATACGACTAATTAGCGAAGAATTTTGAGAAAAAAAGGCAATTAGCAATTTTGAAATTCAGAAGTTTGAAACTCACTTCCAGTTAATGATATTTTTCGACTTTTTTTCAATTAATCCAATACCCTCCAATACGTTGGTTATATCATATATTCTTCGTTTTTGTCGCACTTGTAATTCTTCAGCAGCCTTCAGAATACAAAAAAAAAAAAAATTTGAAGTAACTCATAATCCTGTCACAAAAATACTATCCCAGAAGCCAGAACTTCAATATTCTTTACTTTTATGCCCAGTTCCCAAGCTATCCGTCTGACTCGTCAACATTTGGAGAGCTTCCTGACGCCCCAAAATGCAGTGGAATGGTACTGAACATACTCGACACTTTCGAGCAGCAAATTAAGCAAACGAAAGATTAAAAATCATATCAAAGGTAAATTTCCTTTAGTATTCTACTACATTCTCCAACATAAGCAATTCAACAAATCTCACAATGTTTAAATCGACAATACCACCTCGTGCCCGTTGCAACAGATCAACAAACCGCTGAGTCAATATTCCAAGCGATTTTTCGGCACGACATACAGACGACGGTTGTTTTGGATCTTCATCATCGATCGATTCCTCGTCATATCCACTTGCCGCAATTTCAGAATCTCTATCCTCTACACTTTTTCGACTTGACCCATCCGCTTCCAGTGAGTGATGCCTCCAGTGTTTCATACTACTCATCTTTTCAAAATGATGCAATTAGCAGAATGTCAAAGGAGAAACTCCATAAAGATATTTTCGAGATAAATTTAGTCGGACAAATAAGTTTCTTTCCAGAAATAGAATACGAATAATAACAAGAATCGAATTAAGAAATTTTATAATGGAGATGAAGAAGTCTGGAACAATCTCCTAAACTGATAATTTTTTCTTTCCTAAAGATGAAGTGGATCGATAAATCCAAGCATAAATAAATCCATCCTTTGCTTCATCTCCACATTCCGGAAAAATTATAAAAAATTAAAACAATGTAAATGGAAAGCGCCCACTGGCATCCGCTGAAGACGGTACATAAGAAGTAAAAGCTGTATATTTTCAAATATTTAATAAGTGTCTGGACAATAGTACGATAAAATAATCAAACAGGTGATGAATTTGCGGTCCAGGTAGTGCAATGATTAGCAGATTACGATTCCATACTTATGAGTTCAAAATAATTTAAACCTTCTTTTAATGCGGTAGCAAAAAGCTTTTCTTCGGACATTAATGATTAACATATAAACCAAATGTATCAAAAATAAAGAATAACCGACAAGAAACTTTGGTCATGCTAAGAAAAAAATGAATCACGAATAGCTATATTCTAAGAACATGAAAATCCTAATTTTCTTCATCGTCATCTTCAATGATTACTTTTTTCTTCTTTTGTTTTCTCCTTTCCTGCAACACGAATTTTTGGTGATTTTAAGTTTTTAACATGGTAAATCAAGAACGTAAGAATGAATCAAAAAAAAAAATGCTCAAAATGCCACGGCTGTGTAAGTCACGCGGCATCTATTTTCAGGGGTGATTAAACCACCGTTCTGTTGTCTTTATCTCATAAGCGTGAACTTTGGCACTTTGTTTGGTTCATCCCACAGCACCAGTTCTGCTTGTTAGTAACAGTAATTTCGCATTCCATGTTTAAAATGCACGAAAAAAGCTACAACTAGTAGTACAGAAATTAAAATACATCAATAAATGTATACCTGATCACTATCACTGTCTTCACTATCTCTTTTAGCATCATGCAATCGTTTAGAATCTGAATCCTCAGAGTCTGAATGGCCAATCAACGGCCTGTCATCTAAACCGTGTTTATAACGACTTTTGATAGCGGATATTGATTCTTCTTCTGTAAAAGAAAATATTCAAAACAAGTATACAACCCAACATAACTAAGAATCATGAAGAAAAAAAAGTACATGAAAAAATTCCATGTACCAGAATCTTCATCTCTATCTTCCAAAAAATTCGCCGTTAATCCTGAACGACCTATGGATGGCCGCATACGGTTACGCCTCTGCTGTGCTTCACGACGACTCTGCGCACGCATACGCTCTTCTTCTTTTCGAACTATTTCCTAAAATGCGATCCGCCTT
This sequence comes from Setaria equina, assembly GCA_003012265.1. Lineage (NCBI taxonomy): Eukaryota > Metazoa > Nematoda > Chromadorea > Rhabditida > Setariidae > Setaria > Setaria equina. The sequence continues at coordinate 13,960 of PQVD01001309.1, forward strand.
ATCATCTTTTCATCACAATTACATTTGAATATTCTAAACTGAGAAACAAAACATTTAATAAGACTGGGTGATTAATTTGAGCTTAAAGGGTCAAATCATACCGCTTTTTTCGACTCCGGATTCAGACCAACTGCTGTCAAAACCTTTACTTTTTGTGACTTATTCGAACGATCTGCCATTGATAAAGTAACCTTGCGATGTGTAATAGAATCAGTTGAATGTGGCCGAAATACTAATTTTTCTCTACAAATAAAAGCGTTCTTTATTCAAACAACAGGTTGCACTGAAGCCTCTTTCTATTATATGCTTATATTACATCACATACTGTTCTGCGTACTACTTCTTACTAATAAAAGAAAAAAGGAATTTTCTTCAGATAAAGGCTATACACCACATTTACTAAGGAAAAGATGTAGTGCATAAGAACGGATAAAACTTGCTTGAAAACAGCATGTCCTTGTAAGCCCGCGCCCTGTCGCAAGAATAAATGATTATCAAGTTGCATCGGCTGTACCATTATATCAAAAATTTCACCACCAAGATAAAGTGACATCCTGAAACTGTCACTATCAGTTGACCTTAACTTTCTACCAATTAGTAAGTTCAAGAAGTTTAGGAAATCAACAATTATGTGCTGACAACACACGTTCCATCGGACCAGCGAACAATCTTTGAATTCCCTTGTTTCTGTATATTGCCATCTTCATCTAACACGTAACGCCAGCGGATTGTATTTTCTACCTATAAACAAAGAAACTTAAGATTACATGCTGCGGATAAAAAACTGGAAGTAGTTCATATATGAAGCGTGGATGAATCTGTAGTTTATTGTAAAAACAAAGCGTTTTACACATTATTCCCCATATAAACGACTGTGTCATTAAGTGGAAAGCTATATCATAATAGCTTTTTTGTCACATCAAGGACAAAAACTCTTTTCATAATTCAAACCTGAATGAGTCTTCAGAGTCTCTTAATCCTCGATTTAGCTTTTAATTAGATCTAGGTTACTTAAGAGGTTATTTTAAGATTGTCTCGAGGGAATGAAATACAAAGACTTCTCTGACATTCGGTGCAGGTATTTTCTTTTGGTAACGCAACTAAATATCATTTACTGACAGTACATGCGCAGTAAATGAAAAATTAGAAGTACGGCAGGTAAATGGTTAAATAATCCAAATCTCAACATTTTCAATTTGTAAAACAATATGATATAAATGGAGGCCAAAAGTCATACTCGCAATTTTAGTCTAGCACGTCCCTCTTCATCGAGCAAATCATCCTCATCAAACTCATCTTCATAATGATCTTGATCGAAAGGACGCGGTTCAATACTCAAAAAGTTCGGGAATTTCACAAAATAGAGTCCTTCGTCCGTGAATTTTGGACAAATTCTTGCAGTGTTTACTTCAACAACCGTCGGTTCAAGACGTTCAGTATCTGGAACACCTGTCTCTGGATCAGGGTACAGACGTGGTCCAACTATATCATCTTCCGTTAATTCCTGCAACAGGATTTCTATATTGAGCTGTTAAATCGATGTCAAAACCTAAGGAGTTTGATAACTACCAGTCCCATTTCATAAAAAATGAAATCATGCTACGTAACTCAGAACTCGACAATTTGAGATTATCAAGCTAGAATTTGACATCAAAGTCCATGGTGAACATGGCTTTAATCTTAAATATTTGACAATATAGAATATTTTTCATATATGCAAAACTTTTGCATAAACTACCAAAACTCAAACGGCACCTTCAAATGATGTCCCGGACCTCAAACATAATTCCAATTTTCAGAATTAGAAATCAGAAAAACCGAAGTAGTTCCTCTGCACCACAACACCTTATTTTGAAAATTTAAAATTTGGAGAATTTTGAACTGTAAACAGAGCTCTTCTCTATTAAGACAACAGACAGAAGTGCGCAAAGTTTAAAATGACTGTGAATTCTATAATCAGCGAAGCGGTTTTTAAAAATATTCCACTGATTATAGGAATTCAAAGTTTCAGTTAACTTCTTGTTAAACTGTAAACTGTAAACAGAATTCCTTTCCACTAAAACAACAGACAGAAGTGCGCCAAGTTTAAAACAATCTTGTTAATTCCTTACTAAAAAGCCACAAAAGCCGTAATATAACCTTTCCTTCTTCGTCACTTTCTGATAATGGGACATTTTTAAGTCCTTGTTTATCTTGCATTTCATCTGGGTCGGAAGAACTTCTCGATACATTATCGCCGTCTTTTTCGCTGTCATCAGAGTCTTTTGTTTCCTCTAGCTCACGCTCTGAAACCGCATCTGAATCATCAGAAACAGCAGGAAGCGGTTGTCTTTCCGAAAGGGCATCTGAATCTTCGTCAGCATCTGGACGACGCTCTGATGGGGCACCTGAGTCATCATCACTTACTGTCGACACGGCATGTTCTCGTCCCACTGACGGAGATCTGCTTTTCTCAAGACTGAAGTCTTTCCCTGGAAATTGGGAAGTTATGGCTATTACATTCATCACCCAGTAACAGTAACGAAGATGCTATACGTTAATTCCAGCATGAAATGAAAAATAGGACCTTCACCTCTCTTGGGCACTTGTTCATTATCATCTGATGATGATGATGCCAATGTACTTTGTTGTCGCTGCTGCTGCTCAGTCTCGGAATCGTCTTCTGATGCGCTTTCCTGGGGAACTCCCCCCGAATGTTCGTCGCTTGAAGTATTCTCCGAAGACATCAATTAATTCTAAAAATTTATATAATGAAAGTCAGTATGGATGATGTTCTTAGTAATTCAACGACAGTACCCTCCAAACACCTGCCGAACTGAATCTGATCACCTCGGGCAGCAAAATCAGTGCAACATCAAGCAGTCAGCACCAGTCTTAGCAGGACAACGTGCAAATATTCACCCACAAACGTAAGTATTAACCAACCAAGTCCAACCGATCTAAACCGAACTAGACAAATGCGGCCCGTGATATTTTGATCTCTGTAGTGAATGTCGAGTTTCGACGTAGTTCCTTGGGGGAATCTTGGAGGTTCCTTGTGAAGGGGGTGATGTTGAACTCTGCTTATCGATATTTCCCGTTACTGCGATTAGTTCATCGACAATTATTCCGAACATTCAGCAGTTTCGAACAAATCGATCTCAGGTGGCATTCTATTTTTTAAATATCTAAGAAAAACAACTACCACTCTTCCTATTTCGACTACGCAAGTGTCCAGATATGTCAGATTTATTCGTTTGGTCTTCGACTTGAAATGTTTGAGGTAGAATGCTTCTATGGATAAAAGCAGAAAGAAGAGCTGAAATAGAATGGTCGTGTAAGGGTGATGGACAGAGTGTTTGAGGTAGTCAAGGTATTTTTTACTGAATTTGATTGGATTTCAGCAAAGCTCATACCGTAGTTTGTCGAAGTGGAGCAGTTGCATGCTGGCATCCGGACGAATCTTTCCCATACCAACATTCCAAACCCATTGATCTGGATAAAATAAAAGGAGAAAAGCAGGTTGTTATTAATTTTTAAGAAAATATGGTATTATAAACTGTTGTTGATTTCCAATTTTCTATTAAAAATCACTCCTTATTTCTTTCTGTCTCATCATTTGTTCTGAACAGAGTGTCTAAACCACTAATTTCAGTGAAAAATTGTTGTAGAAAAAATATTTCGACGTGGTTTTTATATCTTTAATATATGTCTTTCGTGTTGTAGAATTCGAGTGTACTGAGTAAAGAAACCGAGCACATTGCCGACTTACAAGGTTCATTGGCGCGCACTGGTCCTCGTAATTATACGCTTCGTGAAATATTTTATACTGGAAAGCACGAGTGGTATACAAGGTACTATTTTTAGAAGTTAAATGTAGGCAACGTTATTACTGGAAGTGACATAACTGCATTTGGTCTGTAGAATTTCAAGTCCTTTTACTCATATATGGAGGATTCCTTGCCATAATATGAAAGGTTTAGTTTATTTATAAAAAAAAATGTAATCTGGAAGCTGTACCCAACTTGGAGAAGTATTTTGCAGATTTTGGTTTGCGTCATATCTTTTCAGTTTGAGCTGAGATGAGGGAATTCAGTAGGTCATATTTCCATTAAGCGAGCTGGGATGAAAGATATTGAAAATACCAATTTTTGGCGATCAATCGAATCCAGTTATTTATTTGAAAATATGTTTCTTTTTTTTCAGGTATCGTGAGGAAAGATTACGCTCTGTAGCGGCACCTGACCCGAAGAGGCAGAAGTGATCATTCTCGGGAAATTGTTTTAAGTATTTTCAGTTCATAGCGTTGTTGATTGTTAGCTTGTTAAGTTGTTCCATTATAAAGTCGGAGTAGGTACTAGATATTTTTTATTCTCTCGTAACTAAAACCCGTGTAATGCGCTTCAATCCATTTTTATTGCGAAATGCCGTTGATGCGATGTGGCTGGGTCGACTCACCTATGCTGATGGATTAAGGCAGCAGCAGTATTATGTTAATAAACTGCTTGCTTCACGAAGATTGGGACATAATTCGATGAAGTGAGTTTGATTCTGCTTTTCTACCTTACTTTCGTGATTTTTCGTGATTAAGGCAACAGAAACTGGATTTTTTTTAATAAGAAGCTTGCAGATGTTATTTGTTGTTGCTGGAACACACACCTGTCTATACTGTTGGTATAAGGCATTTCAAATATAGTGAAGATGAAGAAAATCGGTTGAAAAAATTGGGAGCTGACTTTTACCGGTACTCAATTTTATGTTGTAAAAGTACCTTTCTTAAAATAAACGTGGGTACATTGGAAGGAGAATGTATGCTTCGGGAAGGTATATCAGCCCTTTATACATTATTTATATATGTATGTAATGAGTCAACCAAAACTTTGTTTCCCAAAGTAAGGATGTTGTTATTAGGTATTTTCTATTCTTATTCTCTTCCTTTCATTTAGTTTAATAGTTCAATGGCACTGTTCCATTTTTTTGTAGTTCAGAATTCACGTTTCTAGGACAAATCGAGGTGGACTTATTACATTTCATGGCCCTGGTCAACTTGTTGTTTATCCTATTGTCGATCTCCATTCATTGTATGTGAAGGATCAGGACCAGAACACTGCTGTTGTCGGTGTTCGTCGCTATGTGTACCTTGTTGAAGAGGCAATCATCAAGACTGTCCATGATTTTGGCTTACTTGGTGCAGATCGATCACCCAATACTGGTTGATTTTTGAAACGAATTTTCTTTCACCATTTCATATAGCACTCTCAGCTTTATAGGTTAAAATTTCAGACAAGCTAAAGAAGTACTACTGTATTTTTGATGCCATCCTTCTTTGTCAAACAAAACGTTTTAGGGGTTTGGTTAGCAAACGGCATGAGAAAAATAGCGGCAATTGGTATAAATGTTCGCAGTGGCATCGCTAGTCATGGTTTGGCGCTTAACTGTAATATAGATTTGAATTGGTTTCGTCAGGTAAAATTTGATTTTTGTGTCTGTTCTTTTAAAATAATCCTGAATCTCAGCGGATAATATTGGTTTTGTTTTTATCTAAAATCAATCACTGGGAATTTTCACACTTCACATTTTCGCTCATCAAATCACGACATTATTTTTTTCAGATTGTACCCTGCGGTTTAGTTGGGAAAGAAGTTACCTCTCTTACACAAGAACTTGGAAGAAATGTTTTAGTAAATGATGTTTTTCCAATTTTTTGCGAAAAGTTTGCTGAGGTGTTCCACCTTGATATTAAAATAGGTGATGCAGAAAAGTTTTATGAAAAAGAACACTTGGAACACTAAGTAAATGAATGGATTGATTAAGAAGTTTATAAGTTCAACGATTTATAAGTTATAAATCTTTTTTTATGTGATATTTTTAAAGGGAAGCAAAACGAAATTGGAATTGTTTAAACTAATCAAAATATAGTGACGGCACTCTTCTTATTTCAAGTCTACGATGTGCATATTTTAAAAAATTACGTTGCTATTTTTCCTTCCTTATCAGACCACTTGTTTCCTTGTTTTCATGTCCAATTTTTGAGAGATTAAATTGGCAGGGCACAATTTCTTGATGCACTATTTACTGCAGTGGGTATAGGGCTCGTTTCTTTTTTTTTTTAACTGTTCAGAGCTATTATGTGCTTTTCTAATTTGTAATAATGAGTTTTAGATTTAAAAAAAAGAACATTTTCGCCATTTGCTGTAAAGATACATTTCAATACACTTTGGGTACTTGTGCTTCAGGTTTTCATCTCCGTTCTTTTTCCAGACTGACGGAAGTCTGGTGTAAAGCGCGACAAATGCAGCCTCCACTCAGACACACACAAACTAATGCAACTGTGGCATTGTCATCCACCAGTAAGCTTGCAAGTGGTTTTCTCCAGTCTCTTTTATATCACTAGATGATAACTAATCCATACAATTGTAATTTGGTTATGTGAATTTTTTCGTTCCAATCGTTCTGGTTCGAATGTGGATTGCTTCTTCGATCAAATCAAGCTCGATTAAATTTGTCCAAATAATTACATGAATTTCACATCGGGATCCTGATCCCGATATCGAACGGATTCCACCACATCAAAGATCTTCGTAAGATCTGAGCGTCAACCTTTGGAGCTAAGATGACCTAGTCGAGATTGACAGCTTTTTTGAATTTTATGATTTGAACACTTTCTAATGAGGGAATTGCTGTTTTAGTATTCAGGATAAAATCGGAAATATGGGTTTGCAGTTGGAATCTGTTTCATTAGGGTAAGATGAAGCTCAAATTCAACTTTAATGACAACAGTAATGGTTGCTTTGATATCATAACGACTTGTAAAAATGAAAGGTAAGAAAAGGATTCGGTACCAATGTTATAAAAATATACATGGGAGGAATGAATATTTTATGTGAGAACGATTTCTCAATTGTATGTATTGCAGTTTCTGTTTTCGCTTGGTACCTCGCTATCGCAAATGCGGTAATGTTCCGGCCAACCTTCCCTCACTGTTTCCAATTGTCTGTAGCATGTATTGTCTGATCTTCTGGAAAAAGTTATACTAAATGAATAATTTTTAAGAGGAAATAGGTGGTGGAAAATAGCTCTGTAGGCATAGAGGCAAATACTAATGTGTGAAACTTCAGTGAGCAGTTGGAGAGATGCAGATTTTGTTACCTGTATGAGTGGGAATATATTCTGCAGCGCGGACACATTACAAACATTTCAAGAGCAGATATAATTTTTCCTTTTACTGTTGAAACATTGAGCACTGGTACCTAAAAGTGTTTTATTAAACTGCAGCTGAGAATCATCATGCCATGAGTCTTGCTGCACTGTAAATACGGACCAAGTTAAATCTATTGTGTATTGTAATTAACTACAGACAGTACGAAGACTAATTGATTTCTGAAACATTCCAGTGTGGTCTATATTCCAATTCTTACGTAGATAAAACCTGTCTTGAAACAAACCAACTTTTACAGTGGTTAGTGATGTTATTGAGAGGTTTCTGAGCAGATATATTCCATTCACTCCCGGACATTGACGCATTTGAAAAGTGAAATTGCACTTAGCGGGTTTTTCATGACATGGCACCTAAAGATAGATTGTGGGAATCTCTATTTAAATTCTGTTGCAATGAACAGTAATGCATTTTATTTCATGCATTAGGCGCTTTATCAATGGGAAGTATTCTGATAGTTTCTAATATTTGTCACTTTCGGCTTCCAGTGGCACAAATTTCAATTTATGAAAAATTTTTTTCTTTTGAATTAGGAGCGGTGGAAAAATAGATGTAATGGAAAAGAAAATAGAAACTGTTTCAATCAGTGAAGGACAAGATGATCCCTTTCTGCTTTCCAACGAGTTCTCGTATCTTAACACAATGTAAGCCGAGCTGTCACACTCCCTGTCACATAATTCCTGCAGTAATTAAAACTGACTTTTATCAAGTGTGCAATTAAAAAAATAGTGTAAGAAGACAAATGCTCTTCCATAAAAATCACTTTTTACGTGAGACGGGCAGCTGCGAGAAATTCCATAAAGATTCTGACATTGGTAATTGCAAAGATAAGTTGGCCAGAGCAGATTAACAGCTATCATCATTCCTTACTTCAGATACAGTGCCATACCTTTATATTTACATGGAGAGATGCTGGTAAATCAATACATTGTAAATAAGGTACCTCATACTTCTGTGGATACATGTAATGACAATGTGAAAGTGTTATCGAACCAACATAGCTCTGATAGATTCTGTATTCTGCTTTCACTGCTGCTAACTGCTTCTACAATATTATACCAGTTAATGTCTTCTGAATTCCAGATCTTTGTGCAATGACTCACCCTCAATTTGTCTAGTACTAGCACAGCCGGTATAAATAACCCAGTGAGGAGAGCTAATATTCCAAACTGAGCTAACAATAAGTATCTGCAAGGTTTACGACGGCTAATGTAGCGTAGCAATCGTGTTTGACGTGTTCGACGTATGTGAGTGCTGGTCTGAAACAAATATGATAAGTTTTTTGAGATATCAATGACATATTTCATTAGAATAACACCACCTTACATTTGAAGAAAGATTATGAGCTAATGATTGATAAGCTCGTACTTGGAAGGATCAGTTTAAATTACAGTAAAGGCCATGTAAAATATGTACTGAAATCTGTCAAGCGTACTTCAGAATGAAAATGTTACCATTACTGACAACACAAGTCAATGAAGTAACCGTTTCTTATCAGATGTTTGAAACGAATACTGTATTTAGCTTAAACATCTTACATTTTAGAACTTTTTTTTATTTTCAAAATTTGCAAGCTTTTATTAAAATTTAAAATGAAATTTGCATGGAGTAAAATGCCGATTAAATGATTAAAAATGGTGCTTCAATGTCATCAATGCAGTTCAGCTCGAGAAATGTGATAGGAAAAGCAGTGAGAGAAATAGTGCGAAACATTTGTATAGGTTGATATAAACTGAGAATTAAACAAAAAGTATCCTTTGGAGTGAATGATAGTTCTTTGGGAATTGCTTTGCTTAGAATTGAAAATTATCTTTTTCCTATTCTAAATATGGGAAATATACATGCATTCGAATTCTCGACGTCTTCTAAAAAATGAAGTAATTTTTAGTAACATTTCATAGGATGTTTCTGTGATAACATTCTTTACTGGAGAGAGCTTCAGAAGCATTCCTGTGTTGTCGAATGATAAAGGAACTGTTTCATGTTGTTCAGGAAACATCACTTTTCAACTTCAAACAGTTCTCGAAAATTATATGAATCACGGGAAGATGTGGTAATGAATGTCCTTGAAAAGCGATTCTACTGACGAACATCCCTTCCGATCATTATTCCGTTCTTTTTTAGATTGGTACTTCTTTTTCAATTAATTTACTTGCAATTAAAAATTAGCTTTTCTCTGTTTGAAATATGGGAAGTAAATGTAAGCTTCGAACTTTCGACGTCTTCTAAAAAACGAAGTGAATTTAGTGATCATTGTTATCCTCCTTTTCTTTTTTTGACTCTACATGAGTTCATTGTTTTTTCTTTTGATGCTGTAATATCGATCTTCTTCAAAATTTCTGTTTAACACTAAGCACTACTTCTGTTCAAATTTTTAGTAACATTAACTTAGGATAGAATCCTTGAATAGTTTTGATTTACTGCTAATAAATGGATTATAGCAATTCTAACGGTGCAAATTATCATTTGCTGCAACCCTTAAGACACCTGAAATTTGCTGTCAAACGTATCGGGAAAGCAAAAGGTTTGTGATTGCTGTTATGGGGCAGTAGCTTTTAAACGATTCTACATGCTTCCTCTTTTTGTTAACGTTCAATTTTAAATCTTCAGTTATTTTGTCCTTGACAGATTCTTAATTTCACTTAAAAACCAGTGGCAAACCTTGATTTTATTTTTTTGTTTCATGAAAAATTAATTTTAAACTATGCAATTAAATTTTACTTCACAATATTCTTCAATTTTAGTTTATGTAATTCAATCAGAAAAAAAAAAAAAGAAATTATTCGGAATGATTCTGTCTCGTTATTTTTCACGTCCAGTTTGTTTCGTTACTATAATTATGATATCTGGAACTTTTCTCACAGTGATTAATTTACTACAATTACGCACTATTTTGGATGACATAAAAAGGTATATATTTAATTTTTGTTCACATCTAAATGCAGATAGCCTACTTTCGCATTTAAATATTCGTCCTCTTTTGAAATCATCTTCCTACTCCAGTTCATTCGACCCTAAATTTCTTAAGGTTAATTTTGTCGGTACCCTTTCTGCATCCGAAAATTCTTTTAGGTGTTTTCTGTTAGTTTTATTTGTAAAGTTGAAATAGTTGAGATATACAAAAATTGCAGTTTGAATGTAACACTATTAGAAAAATATAACTCGCCAAACACCTGCAAAGATTGCATCACTGGAATGCAACCAGTGGTGTGGATTGTTGGCCAAAAAGTGGGTGAATGTTTCCAGTAAAGCTCACAATTTGTAAGAGAGACAGGAACCAAGCACTGAGTAATTTTGCGATTCTTCCACACAAAAAAAACCTGCACGAACCTTAATTTCTTCTGAATTAAAAAGAAATTGTTAAGACAATTAGTTGGGCGTCTGAGGTTCTGCAACTTAGCAACTTCGAAAAATGGCCATTTTTAGAAAATGAGATAGAATTCAAATTCATTTCAAAGAACTAAATTAACGAATTTTAGGATCTAAGAAATTATCTGTCTCATGTGATTGAAATTTTTGAAAAACTCGGATATAAATTGTATATTAACAAATTGCCTGAAAATATTTTTTTTGATATCCTGTGTAGCCATGAATATCTATTTTCTAATCCTTTGTTCAGTTCACACTGGACCAAACTGAAACCCTATTAAAAGGTGAATCATATACCTGGTTCTGGATATTACACCAGCAAAGTAAGTTCTAAAACATTTAGAAAGCCCTTAGTGTAAACAAGCCACAAAATCAGAAAATTTATTTCATTTGTTTAGGATAAACTTATAAGAAAATTCAAATTAGTGGAGCAACATATGTTAAACAAGAATTCAGGGATCAAAATTAAGGAGCCTAAGTTATGTATATTTTAGGTCAATCTTGCAAAAGCAGGCTTAAAATATGGAATACCAAAGGCTTTTGAGTTACCAGCAAAACAGGATGATTTACTGGCTTATGCAAATGCACATCCAAATACACTTTGGGTGAAGAAGAGCAACGAACATCGAGGTATTAAAATTAGACATATTAGAGAGCTTCACCTTTCTGATAGTCATTCATTTGTACAGGAATGTGGTGTATCAGACCCACTTCTGATCGATAATCGGTAAGATATAATGGTATGTGCATAATCAGTAGAAACTTGGTTTTTTTGTTGCCAAGAAGACGATATCACATAATAACATTGAGCGATATAAATTTTTAAAAATTCAAGATTGAAAAGCTTTTCTGATAATGTTTAGCTTAGAAAAACTGCTTCAATAAGATACTTTCTGCTTCTCTCTTGATGATATGCTAATTAACTTCACCAAAGAAAATGAAGACAGTCATAAAATTCGAAGATGAAAGCTTTAAGCATTTCAAAAGATGCGTAACATTACCAATGAATTTTCTTCAGTAAATTCGATATTGGTATTTATACGGTAATAACATTAGTTTCACCACTTCGCCTATATATTTATGAAAAGAGATGTACTACTACGCTTTTGTTCTAAGGATTACGAACCATTCGACGCTAGCGATGTCGATAAGTACGTCGTAGGCGATGACTATACAGCGCTCTGGGAGGTGAAATTCATGATAATCTTTGCAATGAGTTCAAATTTTCAAGACTCAGTTGTCCATAATTCCAAACCAAATTTCAGATGCCATCACTACAGAAGTACTATGTTGAACAACAAATGACTTTTCAACACACTTTTCAACGTTCAACGCATATATTATGGAGTTGGGCAAAGAGCCTAGTTTAATTTGGGATCGTGTCAAAGAAATCATTGCTGCTGTAAATCCAACTTTTAGTTCACTTTACTTAAAAAAAAGTGCTTACCAATTCTTATTTTTATACTTGATGAAATACATAAGGCATGATACATAGTATTATTAATTTAAACTATGAAATGCTATTTAAAGAGATATTTTTTAAACAGTTCGAATTTCATCATCATCTGCGTGTAACATTCCCTAAAATAGAACTGAAATTGGTCCAGAAGGGAACAACTTATTAGTTTTTAAGATAAATTTTGATACATGATAAATCTTGATCTTACAAAACTCTTGCGTAAACCAGTATGGTTCAAAAAAATAATTCTAAATTTTAGGTTTTCGAATCACAGAAACATAAAATGCTTACTGCTGGAACGTATTTTGCTGAGGAAAATTTGAAAATGAACTTGAGATAAACTTAACGAGTTTGCATTAAGATAACTAAGCAGAATCAAAATATAAAATAAATTTATTCTAGATGACATCACATCAATTTGCAGGGCGTTTTTCGAACTAAGTCGTTTTGATTTCGTGCTTGATAAACACCGAAATGTTTGCCTTATGGAAGTAAGTGTTCCTATCGCTTACCTCTTTATCCATTCTAATTTTGCTGACAATGCAAATCTATGGACTTTACTTTTTTCAAGAAAGCAATAAATTAATGAATGGCTAGTACTTCCAATTGTAAATTGAACAGTAGAATCAGAAATCGTTTTTTTAGGCTAATATGTCACCAAAGCTGTCATCCAAGCATTTCCCACCCGATAAACTCGTGTATCAGCAAGTAATCATTAATCTTTTTTCATTGGTTGGCATAACTTCAAATCCATATGGAACGTCCTTTGAAGATCACTTGTAAGTAAAAATTTTCTCTTCTTTATGCATCCGTATGTTTTGCTACTTATAATAGTGGTTGTGAATGCGTTTGATCATACTGAATTTAAATTTTGATACGAATTTGAACTCCCTTTGTCTGAAAGGTGATCGCTTATGGTAGTAGTAAAGTTACATGTCTGTATCAAAATAAATTTTTTTAACTGAAACTTAACCGTGTTCTAGCAAAGATAATGATAGTCGAGAAATGTTCATTTCTGATCGAGACCTTCGAGTGTTTAGCAATGATTGTACTGGCAACCGCTCCAAATGTTCTGGCAAAGATGGTTGCAAAAAGGAACTTGTGAGCAATCAATTCTACGATTTTTTTAATATAATCACTTCTTCGCATAGTTCCTTACTTTATTTTCCCGTTCTCACGCTGAATTAAGAATCGGAATTATAGGAATCACTTTCTTTCCGGAACTTATTTTTTTTGATCAGCAAGAGGCAGTCTACTTACACCCTACGTCCTCAGTACGTCCAATCCTACTGACACCATCCCCTGTCACTGTTTGAGAACTGGAATAGAGTAATGTTTCATAGAATAAAACTGGAAACTAGGAGACGTTAAAGAATAACTTCTTTAAATCATTTTCAGAAATGTCAGCTTTGCGGCCATTGCTTGGATTCGCAGTTATGAGGCATTTTACGGTCGGCTGGCTTACGAAGAGCACATATCCAGACGTAACATGTGCAGAATACTGCCACGCACGATGCTATGCATCCTGAAGACACCAGTAAATCACGAGACGAGTTAGACAGCTTGCTTACGCTCTGGTTCCATGGCAAATATAAGGATGATAGAACCTGGCTGCTTTTGATTTAAGAAAATGAAATCTCTGATGGAGAACGTTGACAAATGTAATCTTGTCTTCTTTTTTTAAACTGCTGCTTCAAATAAAATAATTTAACATAGCAACAACATCAACAGGAGAATACATTTCCTAAAATGCTAACATTTCTTCTCATTTCTTTGCTACTAATAAATGCTATTAACTAAATATAAATTTGATATCGAAAATACCATGAAGTGGCATAAAAATTTTAAGGACTGATACAGTTAAGTATAAGTACAGAAATCTCAGGATTTAAAGAAGGTAGGAAAATATTTACAAATGTGACATATGAACCAAATTAGCATATGAAGTTTTTACTACTGATCAGAACAATTTTTTTTCTTTTATTATTCAAACAAACCTTAAGCAATTACATATTTTTGAAAAAATAAACATCGATAACTGAGAACAGCAGTGGACTTTTCCTCCAGGTCTTCTCTTACTTTCAACTATCCAACTCGGTTCCCAAATTTCGTGCATACCTATAGACTTCAAAAAGTACTAATTACGAATTGTGTTTAATCGTATCAGAAAAAGAAATAAACTCAAACCTCATTTTCCAAAGAATGGTTCATTTTTCAAGAGTTTGCAAAAAAAAAAAAAGAAAATTTTTATCAGCGACTTTTATCTTGGTTAGACTCTCCAAACGAGTTTCGGACTGAATTTCTAAATTGAATGATTGAAAAACCATCAAGACTATGCGATATGTACAATTATTGCAGCAAACATCTTCGGTGAACTTCGAAAAAATTAAAAGCGTTGAAGTGAAGAATGACTTTATCCAGTCTATTAAACAGTACCTGTAAAGGTCCCAGTCGAATATGCTATCAAAAATGAACTGTTTTTTAACGAACAACATCCAAAAGATTTGCCTTATTCTTCCATAATCAGGGGTTTCATCAAATTTCAATTCATAGCAATATTTCAAGAATGTAGTGAATTCCTCTAAATTCGAACATTTATCAATTTCTTGGCAATTGTTCGCAATGAATTTTTAGAAAGATTATCGACAGAAAATTTTAGAATCAATTATATGGAATTCATCTAAGATATCGATTATTTTCAAAGAGCATGAGCATCTTACAATAGCTCCTAATTAAATTATCTTAAACAGTTTTTTACTATAATATGCCTCAAAAAAGATTCGCAAAAGTATAGTATTTTGACTTACCCGGGCAATCATTGCAGAGTTCCTCAACAGTCATTTGATTTTTCAAAAGGCCAGTCAGTTCAGTATATTTTTCCTTCGAATAAGCTTTGTATTTAAACCAAGGTAATTCACCTTTGAGAAAATAAATGAGAGTATATGCCAGCGAAATCAAATCGTCTCGACGACTTAATGCTGGAAAACTTCTTGGTATAATAACATTCAATTCAGCTGCTTAAAAAGAAATTTCTTCACGAAGTCTTTTGGTGTCACTAAATAGCTGTAAAACTGTTAGAGGATAACTACGGTATTCTAGAACTGATATTTCTTTATAACTATTTTAAAAAATCTCTACCAACACCACGGTGAGCATTTGGCGAAGCGAAACGTACGGTACCGCAGAACGAACGTCTTTGCGTACATGGTATGTGAACTTCTGGCTTTGTCGGGAGCAAAAACTTCTTACATAAACCCATATCTATTAACTAAATAATGATTATCATATAAGATCATTTTTTAGACCTTCATCAGCACTGCAACTACCACTGGTAGGAGTGGATGTTTATGACACTGTTATACATTCTGATGCAATAACACGGAGCGACGGTCGGGATAAGGAAATATTTACCGCGCTACAATGATAGGAAGACTACTAGAAAAAAATAAAAATCATGAAAAGTTAAAGCTCTGAAACTGCTATGAATTTTTTTAGGTGATGTAATGTTAACTTTTTAGATTTGTGGCCATACATGAGCGATTTTTTGTTTAGAACCAAGACCCATAACAAAGTTGTCAGGTTTGACATCCCGATGAATGATGCCCATCAAATGTAGTGCTTGTAACCTTGAAAGCTGAAATGAATCGATAAAGGAAAATTGACAGCTAAATTAGGGGCTCAAAAGTATGTGATCTTTCGTGCAATAACTGGTGAAAAAATGCATACCGTGTTGATGTTTATGGTTAAAAATGAAAATTTGTGGCATTTTATTGAATTAAAATGAATTGTGTCATACCTACATCAAAAACTCCACTGGCGTATTCAAGTGGTAATTTTGCAATATTATGGTTTCATATTTTTTTTCAGAGACAAACACCCAACTGCCAGTGACGAACAACCAATTTTCCATAATTTCCTCGAAATGACCAAAAACTAAATTACTAACCAGCTGATCTGCTAGAAGTAAGACTGTTTTTAGACTAAAGAGACGACTGCAAAAATTGAACAGATCTTCCAACGAAGGACCTAGCAGCTCCATTACCAGTATGTTAAAATCGCCCTGACTACCAAACCAAAAAACCTAAACAACTGGAAGATTATAAATATCACAGTAACACAGATGACATTTCTATCTAGTCTAAAACAATAAAAATCTTTTACTTCAGGAAATCCAATTTCTTTTGTAAGATTTTTGTAAATGTGAAATTCGTGCCACAATCGACCAGTGCTTTTAGCTTTCGTTTCCAACTTCATGGCAACTTCCTTGTCATCGAATAAGTCAACTCCTAGAAATTCGGATCTTAAGCTTCTTTGTTGAAATATGTTTTGACCTCTCATCAAAGCTTGAAGAAAATGCAGTACAGTTAAAACATTCATTTGAAATTGGACAAGACATTTGAACAGTTACCGTAATAGATGTGTCGAAAAGATTACCTAAGAATACTGTACCAAAAGTACCACTGCCTATCCTGCGCACCAATCGGTAGCGATGACAAACAATCAAGTCACCATTCTTAGTGTCTTTATCCTGTTCTTCCGTTGTCATTGCCATTACACTGAAATATTAACAACACATCGTTTAAATCTGTTGATACGGTACTGAAACGTCCACGCATTTGCAATTCACCTGTTCCCGAGCTATTCCACGTGCTTATGTGTTCTACAGTGCTACCACGAAATAAATTCTATCAAATTCCTGAGAGTTAGGATATCGATCAGGAATGCTGGTGTATTTCTCTATCCGTATCACAGTCATTTCGGTACTGTACCATAGAGTCCGTCACGTCACTTCTTTTCCCTCGAAATATCTCTTAATATTCACCGAAGCTTTGCTCCTTCCCCTTTTTCGCGATATGCATTTCTGAAGGTTTCTCGATGCATGGCGCATTTTCGAACACTAATACTGCTTACCAAACTATGGAGCATTCGTAGTTCAGTCTTCTTGGAAAAAGTGTAAGAGACGTTCATAAGTGTCCGATTTCACGGAAATGAGCCATGGAACGAGTTGTCGCTTCGTCGTTCCTTAACACTTCCATTTAATTTCTACGTACAGTTAATTGCAGTTCTACTCCCTTCTGCAAGTTAGACATTTCTGCGTCCTTTGCTGAGAGAAAAGGGAAAATTGTTTTCACCGCGGTCTTCTGGTAGATCACGGGAAGGGATCATATTAAGATTGACTGATTGGGATCAGACTGACGAGAACATGTCGATGGTTCTTAGATGTCTGTCTCAATCACCTCAGTCTCTGTCATTTCTTAACTTAGAATTAAAAGTAACTGACGCAAAGAATTCAGATATTGAAACATAGTTCTACTAGGTTTGAGTGTTACCTGACCTTGCACCCAATAGCCTCCAGATTACAGTTATGCACCGTAGTGAGCCATCTATCTCATAAACAGGTCGAGCAATTAATTTTAAGCTGCTATTAAAAACTGCAAATTACACGAAATCCTTTTAAGATGGCAAAAACAACAAAAGTAGAAGTTCAAATGACCATGGCGAAGGACCCCGAGGTCTTCAATATTACCGATGCGATTTCGGGAATGAAAATAATTGATAATGAACATTCAAGAAACCTTGAAGACGGAGCAGTGAATATCCGTGGAAGTGAATATTCGGAAAATTGTTTGAACGAAACGAGCAGTCGTCGTGATGAAAATGTGAACAACAAACAACAAAATGACAACGTAAGCTTTTTCTTTTCATATTAATGAGCTTCCAACAATTTGGGTTCTGATCTACTTTTCCCATTTTTTCTACAGTTTATTATGAGTCCATCTCACGAGATGATCCAACTTTTATAAAAGATAGAGGGATTCTTCCTTATTTGAACTACTTCATCTTTTTATGATCTAAATTCTATGCTTAGCATTCGCTTTCCTGATGACAAATGGTGGTTTGCCCTTTCATTTTTACCGGGAATAAAAAGAATGAATTGTGAATTGTGGTGGTCGTTGATAATATCATGATTTTTGTGTGTAAGTAATATATGATGGATCACTGTGAAGACGGCTTGGTCCTAGTCGTTTCATACCTTAACATTCAATTATGGGCAGATTTTCTCGTGTTTACTACAACAGAAGAAGTCAGCAGAAGAAATCAACTGTCATCACTTGGCAAATGGAATTTAATAAAGTTGTTTGGAAATAATCAAATAATAAGTAAACGGAAGTGCTATGTCACATATTAATTGCATTCTGAAATCCTGCAGTTGTTGATTTTTCCTAGAATGAGGAAGTGCTTGGACTCGATCAGGATCAAGATCAGGCACATCCGGCATATATTCCGCGAACAGGACAATTTTTTATGCACGATACCCGTGAAACTGGCGAGAAGACGACGCGGTATCCGTTGTCACGTGCTGATTGCAAGTGGCGGCATGATTTATATATTGAAACTGATCAGACACCAATGTCTGATCAAGAATTCGCCAGTAAGTACGGTATGGATCGAAAAGGAAATCGTGTCTTTTCGGTGAGCTTATGCGCTGTATTTGGGCAGAAAGTTTTAGTGCAAATATGCCTGGATTATGGAAATAATTTTTCTGGGGGAAGTTTTCCCAAAAAATCTTGGCTTTCTTTGAACAGTCATATTGAGTTTTTTCAGCAGAATTTTTCAAAAGCAAATCATTTTAAAGATTTATTACAAAAGATATTTTCGGCTTTCCGACGAAGTACATGTGAAATGAATCCGACTAGAATCCGGACGGCAGCAAATGTTTGGGACGCACCACGTTATTTTGCAAGAGAACATAGGGGTAACCTTTTTGTTAATTTTAGATATCGTATGACAATATTTCCATGTATTGAGAATGCTGGCCTCAACTGAACTGATACAACTACATGTTTTTAATTGGTTCATGCACTTTCCGGCAGTATTTAATGCAATTGTTTTAAAGCTTATAACAGTGGAACTAATTCTCAAGACAGAAAAAAAGGAGTGAAAATGCAAAGGAATGGGAACCGCTCGCAATTTGCTGTTAACATATTTAGCGAAAACAATTGTAATAATTTGGACAATGAAAAGCCAAATGAAGGTGAGTGGACGGTAAATGGTAGCACTAAATCCAATTGAAATACGAATGACGTAGAAAGCATTTTTATAAAAGATAATTTGTTGTCAGATTTCTAAAATTATTGGGCGATTATGCGATATGAGTTTTTTTTTTTTTTTTTCTTGCTAGTAAACGCCGTATAATTATTGTATTCCATCTTCTGCAAATATGATCATAGCTACTGTTTTCTGCAATGATCTATACAATATGTTAAAATTCTGTAATATAAATAGAACTTTTGGGTGAAATCAAATCACCAACTAAATTAAACAAGACTGCTTCCAGATTTTCTAATTTGTCTTATTCATTAGCGTTTAGGCAAAGAAGCAGAAAGGTCTGAGGCGTACAACACAAATCATAATAATGTGGAATTGGAACAACGCCACCTTGGGAAACGTTACTCAACACAGCGACCAATGAAATCAGTTGAAATTTAGTATTTTTTTCTTTAGGAGAATAAAGGTATTCTCCGTAATTCCTTGTGTTATCTTTAAATTTCATAACTGGATGATTCGTTGCTCAAAAAGCGTGGGTACGAAAAACCCTACCCCTCTTTCCCTTACAAAAATAATCATTTGTAATCATTTATTTTACGGTAAAGCAGTATTTTCATAATTCAAAGAAGAAGCAATATCATCGTTATTTTATCCGTTTGATTTGTGGATAAATATTTAAATCAGTTCTTAAAGATAGATTCTGGAGAATGATTCCCTTGACTTGATGTGCATGTTGTTGCAGTCAGTTCCATCCCACTCCTCACTTAGATTTCAAAACTCTTAATAAATTATTTGATCACTCTTTCGTCCTGTAGCATTTCATATTTTCAATTAGTTTTAAATTGTGGAAATGGGTAAATGTTTCTTTCTCAAAACTTGAAAAAGGTATGTGGTAGGAGTAAAGATTGGCCAGTTATTTATGATTTAGAAGATGCTCCAACTTGACTTACTCACTGATTCAGTCATTTGTATTTCATCTGTTATGTTATTACAACAAAAAATATTCAGTTGTGTGTCAGCAATGTCCTGGAGGTGTGCTTTTAAAGCTGTCCGGTCCTTCGGCCAAGAAACTGCTGTACTTCTGCATTGTGTGTTCCAAAGCAACGTCTACTTTGCGTCCGGGAGCAAGAGTGACCGACTTCGTTCGATTTCCACTCAACCTGACGAAAGAAATGCGAATACGCTAATACTATACCGAGCAATGGATCTTTTAGTTTTCAAAGCGACTCAGAGTAGTCCAGTCGCACAGCGATACTTTGATCTTCGTTGTGGCGTTTTTTTTTTTTTCCTGGTTATTGGGAACAGATGGAGGGTTTGTGGTGAGGGTGAGGGGAGAGTGTGGTTTTAGGCTTTCTCCTGGTTGGTTTTCAAGACGAAATGTTAAGAGTGATTATGAAGGTTGCAGTTTATCATTTTAATGACCTTTGTCTTCATTTCAAAGTTTGCTGAAATGGCTAAACGGACGAAAAAAGTTGGTATAGTGGGCAAGTACGGAGTTCGTTATGGTGCTTCGCTGAGAAAGACTGTTAAGAAAATGGAGGTATTCCGTTGTGTTTTATTTATATTCAGTTGGTGGTCAAAGTATAGTTATTGTAAAAACTTATGTTTTTACGCATATAAAACAGGTTACTTTCTTATAAACTGATAGCATCAAGGAACCTGGAAAAGACATTTTATTTTGGTGCAACTGGTTCTGGTTTCCTTTCAATTAAAGAAACTGTCTTGATATATGTAACCAACGTCCATCAGTTCAGGTGACTCAGCATGCTAAATACACATGCGTGTTCTGTGGGAAGGAATCCATGAAACGGACGTGTGTTGGTATTTGGAAGTGCTCGAAGTGTAATAAAGTAGTTGCTGGTGGAGCTTATGTATACAGCACAACCGCAGCAGCAACGGTGCGAAGTACCATCAGACGTTTACGTGAAGCTAAGGAATAAGAATGTGAAACGCACTTTTTGTTTTTGTTTTGTTATTCTATTTAAACAACAATAAATTTTTTGTTGGTTGCTGTCACATTGAGGCGACTTTTTTTGTGCTATTGTCTTTCTGCTTCGGTTGTCAAAGCAAGGTAAAGAAATTAGGGATAAGTCAGTCATACTGTTCGAATAAGCAGAATTTCTGTTCTCAATTTGCTAAGTTAGTCCTGCGTCTTTGAATATCGCGTAAAGCTATTCTTCTGCCTTTTGAGTTTTGAAGTTTGGGTTACCGTTGATAGCTCTGCTTGCCGTAGTAGTGTGTTGGTTTATTTTAGTGAACTACATTTTCTTGAACTTGCATCGTTTTAGATGTGATTTTCTGTGGTAGCTTTGTTAGGTGTTTGGAGTGGTTGTTGGTGTTATTGTTTCCCATTAACAGTGGTCTCATGTGACGAAATTCTGGATAGGATTTTCTAGGATGTTGATTGGGCCTTGTCACTAGTAAGCTAACATTCTCATCATTTCGAGGTTATAGAACTTCAGACATAATGTTTATTTATGAAGGGCAGTATTATAACCTATTGGAACCAGCGGAGTACACGTAAATGAAGTGAAGAAGTTTGTCAACATGACTCTACAACTGCCTTGTCAGAACTGCTTTCCTGCAGTAGTGAAGTCATCATTCCTGTTCACCTTTATGCTCTCTTATTGTTCAGTGCGCACCTGTCGTTCATTAGTGTTTGTAAAATAGTTTGGATTTCTTAAAAAAGGGAAAACATTATGGCAGTGAAGTCATATCCAAGTCCGTTGATATATATTTATAACTTTGACACAGCATTGGGATGTGTAGGCTTTATGGGCGCAATTTGAACGCGATAGAATTTTAGAAACTTCTCGTAGTCTGAACATATCGGTTACTGAATGTAGTAGTTAGGAAGTAACACTTCTGATCAGTTACGGCGAAGTAGGAGCATTCCTAAAAAGTATGTCCAAAAAAAGTTTGTGAAGTCAATTTCCTCTATAATCACCAGTAAGAAATATTAGTAATGAAGTTGCAAGGGAAAAAGCAGAAATTTGCTGTCTTGATTAGGCAGATCGCTATAATTCTGGGTGATGTCATTTGGGATCTTACCAACAAATTTCTTTAGTACTTTTCGAGGAAGTTAAATGTTCTTTCCCTCTTTTTTAGCATTCCCAATATGTCATAAATGTATATCCATTTTGAGATTGTCATCCTTAGCCAGCTACTCATCCTTATTTTAGGAATTCTGAACAGCTACTCATCCTTATTTTAGGAATTCTGAAATACCATTTTCTAAAGGTAAGAAGGTGCCCGGCCATTTCTGAAATACCGGTAGACCAACAATAGATTCAATCCCTACTTTATAAGTGGTGTACCAGCATTCCATCGACGTGCTAAATTAAATGAATTTATCTTTCTGCAGTTAAAGATTTCAATTTGAAGAAGAAATTCAAATATATTTCTAAACAAATTCTCGAACGATGTAATAGACAGTTCTCAACAAACTGCTCATTTTCACTTCATATGCAAAGGATGCATGACGTCGAAGTTATCAAAGTTGGAAGCAGGAAAAAATTTCGATGTGGCCTTGATGGTTGCGAATGGAATGGAGCTAGCCGACAGGGTTTACTTTCTCATAAAGTCAAGTATCATTCCATGCAGGTCTTGTTTTTCTTTGCTCCCCTTGCTTCATTTCCATGTTTGAAATCTATTTTTTTTTTTTTTTTAAAGATTTATCTGGTTTTAGTTTTTACCCTTTTTAGCCTCGGCAGAAGCCAGTAAAATGTCCAGAATGTTATGAAAGATTTCATACAGTGAAGAACTTGGCTAGACATGCACTTGATGAGCACAGAATTGAAGGGCAGAATTTCGAATTACAATTGCGAAGTTTTCAAAGTCGTGCAGAATTTGATGATTTCATGCAGTACATCAGAATGGAAACAAGTGGTTCAATGACAACTATTTCTGTTAAGGATAAATGCACATACATGAGATGCGAAATGTAATTTTTTCCAGTAATGTGCTTCCATTTGTAACTAGGACATAATGGAACTGTAGTTATACTTTGACTTCTTTGAAAATTGGGTTGTAGCAATCAATCCATTCAGTACTTTTCTCCTTCATATCACCACTGCATGCAATACTTCTACTTATGCTATTCTGGTTTTAGTTGCAAGATTAAATCGTGTTCATTGTATTTTTGTTGTGAGTAATTTTTTTTTTCTTTTATTATATCTCTACAAAAGTTTTTCGTTCTAGTTTCTTTCTGGTGGCTTATCTAGTTCGTCAATTTTCCTTTGATGAAGAAAGTGCTCAATTATTTAGGATAATTTAGACTACGACTCATTTTAGGGCTGGGAAAGCAAGACACCTTGCTGATTCGCTATCAAAAAGAATTTCACATGGAACAAAAAAAGTGATCAGCCATTGTACTTGTTTCATGAATGTCAGAGCTGAAGGAAATGGTGCAATTAATGTCGAATATGTTCTAGGACACTTAGGTCATGAGAAAACACCAGCAAAAATTCGATATACTGCATTGGAAATTGAAGCAATACTGTTGCTGTTAAAGGTTATTGTGCAATTTTCTAATACTCCAGTTGATTAGACTTGCCGATTATCGAGTTATCAGTTTCGATCTGATCGGTAGTTATTGTAATTTCATTGTAGTGAGATAGTGATTGTTTGATGTTCTGATTTTTTGAGGAAAAGCGGTCACCTCGTTGGATTATTCATTATTTCAAAGAAAACACTTTGGAAAATGATAAGCTGCATGCATTATCGAGGTCTGACATACGGTCAATCATGTATAGCTATCTAAACAGTGAAGAACAAGGGGAGATTCTTGGACTAGAACAGGAGGAGGCGAATTCGAATTTTAATTGGGCCACTACTCCTATTTGCAATTCAGCAATGTTACTGGAAACAATGAGTAAGATAGAACCTTTGCCTGGTAAAATTTTTCATTTCAGTTTATTATTTCTTGCTTATGTTTTCCGAAACGAATTTTGTTCTTGCATTTATTTCTTGAAAAATCATATTCTTGACTGAAAAAAGGTATTCTTAACATTTCCTTCTTTACACATCGTATCATGACAATAGTCTGTCAGCATTATAAATGTCGATCACAGGTGTAAATTCTTCATATTTTGTAGGTGTAGCAAGGCCTAGATATATTTTATGAGACTACTGGGAGGCTTAAAAAATCTGCTTCGAATTTCAGTTGAAGAATCTGCCAATGAGGACGAACAGGCTATGGAGATAACACTATCAAGAAATATGTCGGAGCAAATTGCACCAGATGCACATTTGGAGTCTGGAAACCATTTTGACGCACTAGTAGCTGAAGATACCAGATTGGTTAGTTGTTTTCTTGGTTTCGCAGATGGCGACTGGTTTTTATTTTTCCTGCAGGTTCCGCTCAATGAATCGTTAGTTTCCTTCGACTGTGCAAATAAATCTACTGTCGATTTTTGAACTAGTCTCGAATTACTTGCCTCCAAATGAATTTGGGATTTGGTACCTTTTTGTTTCAATTATCCCACTTAAGGCATGGTGAATTAGACTTGCATTGCCGTATAGTAGACTACAGTAGAAGTTTATCAGGTGATTTTAAATGGCCGAAATTTGCAGTGGAAAGCATTGAAGATTTAATAACTGAAAACTTCAGAAGTTAATGGAACTTTTCGACTTGGTCTTCCAAGTAAATGAGAATAGACTGGAAGAATTGAATAGTAAAATCACCGATGCTTTAAATTTTGCCAAACGGAATATGATGTACAGGACAGATTCCGGACTTCTAGCTCGAAATTCAAATCCTGAAAGTTTACGAATGGATGCGAGGCTCCACTGTACGAATGTAATAAATTTCCACCTTCTGTTAATTTTTTAACTTCTGGTCGCCTTTCAAACTGTTTCCGTTTTACATGTTACTTCTGTTTTCAGCTAGAACAAGTAACTCACAAGCAAGATGCGATAAATGGACATGAATTTGATGCTATTTCTGGAACGTTAACATATTTTGCATGAAGTGGGAAAAAATTTGTTTCTCTAAAATTAGATTTCTTGTTCTTTCTATTTCTTGACGTTACTGTTTGAACTTTTAGACTGCGTTTTTATGGTCTTTCTCCCCATTCTATTGCTGCTCCAGATTTACTTATTTCTCTTAAACCATCACATCAGTAATAAATGAATGCTTTTTTATCTTTAATTCCTAGCATACTTGTTTTGCATACTGCCAAACGTTTAACATGCCCGTCTATTTATAGACCTGGTTTCCTTCGGTCAGTGAGTCAGTGCAATATCGTTTTCGAGACTCACTCGAAACATTTTAACAAGTTCTCTCTATGAAAATACCTAGTAGTTCTTGTCATTCCACTACCATATGAGGCTTCAAATGAAGTTTTATGATACTTTCGTGCACCACACATGTAATTATAGTCCATTTCACTGATTCATATTTTCCGATATGATTGTTGAAATTTAGTTAAAATTATTGCTCATGTTTGTCTATCATCTTTTTCATATTTTCCAAATGAGCTTTTCTTTGATTCTAAGCTTTCACCTTCAATTGATCCAGTCATTCATAAGTCCGCGTCTTTAAACTTTTATCATTTCGATTCACTAAATAACTCATTACTCTAATCGTGATATTTTAAGGCAAGTTTTACGAAAATCCTACCACCTAACGAAAGCAGTAAGATGCTTCTCATCTCTTCAAAATATAAATTATTTTAAACCAGTCAATATTATAATGACTTTGTCAATTACTATGTTGTGAACGAAACAATTCACTGAAGACATAGTAAAGTGTAAAAAGTTGTTGCTACCTGATAACTGGAGAGGACGCAACACTTCTGAAGCGTCATGAATTTATGCCGTTATTGTAGTAGGTGATGTTCCTATATTAAATATTGTGGAAGAAATCTGTAACAAATGCCCACTTTTTCGCTTTAATAACTTTAATATGAACTCCTGTTCGCCATATCCAATCTAGAAGTTCAAGTCACGCTAACTTTCCCCTCTATATCCACACTACTATATTTAACTAATTTTCAACTGGCAAATGAATTAAAGTACTTAATAATGTTAATCACGTCAGTTCAGTACTGTCAGAAACAATTTAAGACATACCGTATTTTATCAGAATTCACCAGTGATTTTCTTCCCAGCATACTCACATAAAAAGAACAATTTAATTAATCAAGGCAGAAAAGATTATATGGGGAACATATTGCACTCATCACAAATGCTTTATATATATATATTTCTATAAAAATTGGGAAAGAAAAAAACTTTAGACCCGCGGTTACTTCTTACATACTCGCTGATAAGTAACGATATGGTCAGACTCAACGAAGAACAGATCAAAAGATAATAGACAATTGGATATGGGCGTAATATTAAGTGTAGATGAAAGTATTGTATAAAATTTCGAGAAGTAGGGACTAAAGTGTGATTAAAATATAGGCTAGAAGCATAGGACTCTAAACAGTTTACAACAGATACCAGATATTCATCAACGTCACTTCTTCATTCTTTAAATTTTACAAATCGCACTATAATTCGTTAGCAAAATTCTCCAGAGGGATGTAACGTAAAAAAAAAAAAATCGCACAGTTGATAATGCTCAAGTAGAAATTAGAAATGGAGCATAATCTATCTCGACAAGTAACAAGTAACAAAATCATGTCATCAAAAGTCTACAGATCGGATATCTGAGAATAACTGACTTGCTACTATAGGAAGAGTACTTAGTCCTGCAAATCACGATCAAAACTTTTGTAGAAACTTCCCAAACATTATACAATGATACTGCATTTTACATTTTCGACTAGACACCATCAACTAATTATTTCACTCGTGTATTCTCGGTTATTTCCAATAAAACGTACTTGACCTATTCGTTACACAGTCAATATCAATGCTAGTGAAATTATCAGTATCTCCACTCTTAGAAATCAGTACAGATCGGCAAAAAATTTTCCGCATTTACTCGACAAAGGCAGAAATTCCCGTGGCTGTTGTCCAGTTGGTGGTGTCTGAACTGGTCCTAACATTGACTTATTCGGGTCCTTACGGCCAGTGTTGCCCAATGTTTTAACTGGTGGCCGAACCGGAGTTTTATGTTCCTGACTGTATATGGATGCTGCATGTGATGCACTAGAAAATATTAACATTAGGTGAATTTTGATAATTCAAACTTGATATGCAACGTTTAGGAAGTGTTTCTATCCACCAAAAAATCAGTAGCTCTCTATTTAAGCAAAATAAACAACCACCACCCAGTATAGCGACAATGTAAGACTCTTCTTCGAAGTATAATGAATAACTATAAGCAATATTTGAGCCTACCTTGTGGGACTTCTGAGGAGAGGCTTTTCCTGATCAAACTCGTAGAACTTCGGCCAATAGTTTCGCGGCAGTCTAAGCAAAGCTAACAATACCATGATCTGAAAAAAAATATTTTCTTTTCACAACCGTTAGAAATGTATAAACTAGTTTCTTGTAGAATTTCAAATCACCTGTTTCGCCACTTCGTCAGTGTTCTGCGCCATGTTCATTGCACGTGGTGGTGCTCGACCAACAATAGTTGGAGCAATACAACGCGCCAGAACCTCTGAAGACATTTTGTTTCGTGCCCGATTATCACACACCTGAAAATAAACGGTGTTCGAAATTTTTCTTCGACAAATGGAAGACATATATGTAAACAAAGGGAAATAACACAAACCCTCTGGAAATGAGCGCAAAGAAATGCAAGAGTATCTCTGTTTGGATAGGGTAAATCCATTACTGAGCGATTCAAAGCTTCAAAGTCATCACTTTCAGCGGCACTTACAAATTCTTCCCAGGACGTCATCGGAATCACTGGGTCCTAAAAAATTTACATCTTCAGAGCTCTCATTATAAGCGCAAAATCAACTGAAGGAAAGTCAAAGCAACTAACCCTTA
Organism: Setaria equina; assembly: GCA_003012265.1. Lineage (NCBI taxonomy): Eukaryota > Metazoa > Nematoda > Chromadorea > Rhabditida > Setariidae > Setaria > Setaria equina. Next base: position 41,928 of record PQVD01001309.1, read on the forward strand.
TTTCCCTTAAGAAGCGTTTGATACAACCAGTAATTGTCTCTGTGTCGTGATATTCTAATTTGGGTAATGAGCGGCCATTTTTGAATTCATTTAATAATTTAACAATTTGCGATTCCTGTCTGAAATCACAGACATTTCAGATATGAAAAGGGAGGACTGTTAAACAAAGACAATAATACCAATTAGTTTCACACAACCAACAGTATGATCACAAGAGTAAAATCATATAGTTGAGATATTATCAGAAAAAATTATCAGATATTAATAACATTTACCCAGGGATTCGATAAATGCCCTCCGTACTCAAACGATCTTTATCCAAAGCTAGCACACAATGTATGATGAGAGATGGAATCATTGGCTGAATTGATGGACAGAAATCTTTTAGCCGAGGGCGCTGTTTTCCAGGTGTTCGGGGTGTTGCCGTCCGAGGTACGCAAGGAATAGGAGCATTTCTCGCGCATGATTTATGCAAACGTATGCCGCAATCTGAATAAATGAGTGGAACAAGGAGAAAAAAAAATCCGTATTGCGAATCTAGTAGATTCAATTACAGTTATTTAAACTGAAGCTAAGGGTATTCTGCAAACGACAGTTTAAATAAAATCAGAAATTAGATGACCGTTTCTCCATGGAATCCTATTTTCATCAAAAAACTGAATCGTATTTCGCTTACCTGTACATTTGTAGGCCGCTTTTCCTGTAAGCCCGATCCAGCGGTTACATACTTCACACCGATCACCGAGAATAGACGTAAAACTGCTGAAGGTGTGTGGTCGAGTTTCGATTGAAGAACCATTAGTCCAAGTTTTAACAGCGGTGTATGGACTGCGCCTAAACTTCTAGATGAAAGATATCTATTTCTAATTTTTTAATCTGTGATACAAATAAAACCGAAGATTGGAAAAAAATATCCCTTATTGTTTGAAATGAATGCCTAACAAGCCGTGCGGGCTAAAATTTTTTCAAAAAAAATTGCCAAAAATAAGCAAGGTGCAGGAGTTATATTACAAATTTGTTTCAGAAAAAGTGAACCGAGAGAGTTAAGAAAAAAGGATAGTTTTGATTTTCCTTTCGATCTCCAAGCGATATCTAAGCACCCGATTTTTCAATGAAATCCTAATAAAATTAATATCGAAAAATCTTGGAATCATTCTCTGAAACCATCTGAATTTTACTGACTCTTTCAAAATTCTTCGTATGCCATTGACCTCATACAGTAAAGTCATTAATGAAGCTTAAATATATGAATGCAGAAATGAAATTTCAGGATTGATGTAATATGAAGTTGAGGAAAGAAGTAGTTTGCCACAAACAACCAAAGCAAGTAAAGACTAACCGCTTATTACATACTGTATAAAATGGTGTGCGAAAATGGTTCTGGCAAAAATTTGATTCTGTTCATGTGGAGAGTGAGTACATTTATGCACACCACTTTTTTACCAAATAAAATTGATTTAATTGATACTAGGAATACGAATTTAATGTTCATATTTCTTATGTGCTGTGCTATATTCTGTAACATCCTTCCTGACTGTATAAAGCCAAAGACAGTGCAACTGTCATTTTACATAACTTAGTTCAAGAATCGAACTTCCAACATTAGCTGCACACAACCTGACTTGCTTTACAATAGTTAGTCGCTTCTGCTAAATATCTTTACATTATGATGGACTGTAGGATTTCAACAAACTACTTCACAACTTTTACTACGTGGCGCATTTCATGATATTTTGGAAAGTAGCTTACTTAGTAGTTGCAACTCCTACTTCTACTGAGAAGTTCCAGAATATTTTCTAAACACGCAGCAAATTAGCTCCAACCATAACTTAAACTGACATTAAGATGTTATTATTTGAAGCATTTTCTATTTTACCCTTCTTTTGAGAAAAGAAACTTATTTCAGTTTTCCACGATGACATCAAAATATTCATTATTAAGCCGTTAGAACAAATTTAATCGAACCCTCTTTTTAAAAATATTATAAGCTTGGGGATGCTGTTCTCCAACGAATAATAAAAATGAAATGTTAGAGCAAAGTGGACAATGCAATATAAGAAAAAGCAATCTCATCTGTTAACAAAGGAGTCAAATACCCAACAAACTTTTTTTTTACCCTAATTTCAGTACCACTTCATAGAAAATTTACATTTAGGTGTTTTATGCATCATCAAATATTAGAATAAAAGTCCTTACAAATCGAAAGCACTGGCTCCACATCGTGGTGTAACTACATTAAATTTTGCTGCGGATTCTACTGCATTTTCTTCTTTTTGCTAAAACAGAAGAATGACATTCAAATACGTCTTCACTGTATAATGCTTCAAATTATATTTGAAGATAGAAAAGAACGCACCCAACGGCTGTGTGAAATAAAGTTTTTTGCAGAAATTCCAACAGAATATTCATAAAAATAATAATTTAAACAAACATTTAGGATATTTGATTCTGACATTGACCGATTCATAGATCGCCTGATTGAGATATTGGATGGTGCTTGTTTCCTTCCATCTTGATCCAAAGTTATTGTCGCTGTTGTCGTTGTTGTAATGGTCGTTTCAGTCCCACCTTTTGATCGTTTATATGGAGTACTCTTAAAAGCTCTTTCATCCTTATGAACTCACTCATTAGTGCCGCTTCTTAATTTTTATCTTTTTCATCGTTTTTATGGAAGAGAATTACTATCTGGAGATAAAAATTTGATATAATAAATCACATGAATTATACATATTTGGCCTTTTATTTTGAATCACTGTTCTTATTATGAAAACTTTTGCATATTTCTAGAACTTGCCAATTCTTCTTCAACTGTTTCCATTTTCTTGGATCCTTTGGAACGCTTCACGGCAGCCATCGAATTACGAGTGCTTGAAAGAGTAGCTAAACTTTTTGACCTAAAAAGCCTTTTGATCTATTTTGAAACAAAGATACTACTATTTAGATTAAAAGAATTAGAACAGATTTCTTTTTTCAAACTGTTTTAAATAGAATTTTCTTAAAAAATAGTTTTAACAGGTTTTCTTGCCTTCGGTACACTTTGCCGTTGCGCAAATGTGACTCATCAGAGTCATCATACGAAATGTCCATAGAATCACCCGTCTTGTCATAATCAGTGTCCTCATTACGTGATAACGTACGTAAAATACCGTGGTGTCCATCACGTTCTTGCCATTCTGTCTTAACTTGCTCTTGAAAATGTGATTTGTTGTTCAAAAACAACAACTTCTGGCGATCTTCACCCTTTATCAATGACTGATCACTCTAAAACTAGGATGTTAAGCTTACGGAAAATATGTGGACATTTATTTTTGTATTTTAATTCAAACCCTTAGCAATTCGTTGACCAATGCAAACTTCCTTTCCAGCTCAATCATATCACGCTCCAAATTTTGCTTATCAGACATCAGTGAGGCGATCTGAGCACGTGCATCCCGAAGTTGCTCTTTATATATCCGATTTTCTTGTTGCAGTCCGCTGAAAATAGGGCGATGTAGTTCATGTCATGATACTTAACAGATTAAACGCTTCATAATGAATAAAGACATCAGTGGAAAACTGAAAAATTTTCATTGTCCTTACCGAAGAAGTGTAATTTGTTTGGATTCTTAATTTTGTATTTGCTTTTACTTTTTAAACTCGGTATTTTCAACTTTCTTAAAAATTCTATTCCGTCCAATTTCGGAACAGAGTAAGCATCTTGAAATTTATTTAGTATTTTCGAACCTGAATATCGTCCTTAAAAGTCATTGCTATGTGATCCTACTAGAAAAAACTGAGGTTTTAAAGATCAAAAAATCCATAGTTGTGCAACTCCTCACCCCACACAGAATTAAACACGAAATTATGCCATAAAAAGTATATCACAAAAACCAGAGAAGGATTTGACAAATTATATAGAATATTTTGAAGGGGATCTATCTACCAATAGTATTTAACAGAGCAGTTTAACCTCTTAATTTCCAGATATAATGGAAATGATTGACGATTTTTATACATATTATTCACTAGAACTGAAACATTGTTGACATAACTAAGTAGCATTTTCAGCTCGGATTTATCAGTTAGAATGTATAATATAAAGAGATTTGGTTGTTTTTGAAATAAAAGTAATGATTTTTTAATGGCTCACCTGTAATCATAGTCCCGGGAATTCATTTGTTCTTGTAAAGCATCTGCTCTCAATCTTTCTGCATTCCAGTTTTGACGCATATTTTCCATCACATCAAGGAGATGGATAAATTCAGTGCCTATATAGCAACACTTTAATGTATAAAAAATATGACTCAAGTTATAGGAGATTTCTCATTTTTAAAAATTCTAGAAGTTTAAGGGCATTACAAAATCTTGGAAAAACTCGGTGTACCAGACACTGGGTAACAAAAAGCTGTTTGACGAGAAAAGCTGAGAAAGAAAATAATGAATGGATAAATTGGTCAGCGGAATGCCCTGTCGACGATACCATAATGCCGTACATAAAAAGTTCCGAAAAATGCTTTACATGCTGGCTACAAACTCTTGTTCATGAGATATCAAAAGATGGCTTTTGATATTACAATGTAACAGGAGGTAACCGGAGCTGAAAGTGTGCGTAGACACATAGGAAAGTATATGATGAGTTGATTTGAAGAAGTTTGACTTTTAATGATACAGGTGACTGGGCTTTAGATAATAATTTAACTTTTGTTTCAGATACCAAAAAAAGTTGCCATTTGTTCAGCAAAGAGAGGAGATATTATAATAAGATATTAGAGAAGCATAAACATCTCAATCATCATCATTCATCAAATGGCAGCTAACACCATCTCATGACAGGATGATACAACGGTATGATAAAACTGCCTATAACATGCCATAAACCGCTACCGGAAGTTGTAGATAAATAACATAAAGAAATGATAAGAAATGTAAGTAAATTCAAAACTGTTACAAAAGGAAAAGAATTGCATTGAAACAGTCACAATCTGTTTGTGCCATACTGCAAGATTTCAGAAGAGCTTTCAGAAATGAAATATTGCTTGACTGTAATTTTACAACCTTTTAATAACGACGTAATCAAGTACTAAGTAGTTCGACAGCGAAACATTTTCAGTCAATTACATACATATTACTGTTACTAAATTAGTATAGCTTATTCTTTTAAAAATGGCAAACATACGGATGTTCTGTCCCTCAACAAGTAACCGGCCAATATTAATTGTTTCTGCGTATTCATTCAAAACTATTCGAGATCTATCATAGCAAATGTTATCACTCATCACTTCTTTAACTGCTTTTCTGCAACAAGAAATAAATAACATTAAGTCGCAAGCTATGATACAACGACGTAATAATACTCCATAGGAAATAACAACAAATGATGGAAACTGCAATAAATCTTTCAAGCTGAACAAATATTCTTGCAGGGTTGGTATTTAAATTTTCAGTATTACTGAAACTTTTCGATGTGAAGACCTAAAGTGACAGAAAATATTGACACCTTCTGTGGCTCTATTGCCCATCATAAGTAATGGGCAAATGTCTCCTCACCATGTGGAGTGCAGATCTAAGTTGAATATCACAACTAGATGAGGTTATTACACTTTTTTAATTAAAATATAATGAAAGAACGGACTTGTTGCTGATTAAATTTCTTTATAAGCGCCGAAGTAACCGAAGATTCCTGCCTCAGAATTGAGATTAGCTCTCTTAAATTATCTTCAGGAAAATCAAAAAATACGATAACTCGGTCACTTCCACAACACAAAAATCTCCCAAGTTATTTACCCTGAAAGAGAACTTGAAATATTTCAAGAACCTGTTCTTCCCGCCCTTTACAGACTTGAGAGCTGCTTCTATTGCAGCCCTAATAAACAGGGACATTGCGGTTAACTTCAATTAATACAAACTGCTAGGTGTCTTGGGAGCGACACTTATGGGGTCATCAGGGGTACTTTTCCCGTCTATTGTATATGAACTTTTTCCAGGTCAGAGGTTGGACCTAGCCGTCGAATTACTAACAAAATCAAGACATTTTATTGGCATCACAAGAGCAACCAGTATAACTTTGTTGGATGAACAACATTTTAAGTACTAATACACATACAATAAATTTGTTAATGTCATTGAAACCGATTAATGTCTGATAATGGAAAGTGCAGTAATGTATACATCAGTGCAATGATTATTGACTAAAGTAAAATACGTGGGAACTAGACATACTTAAACCAAATAAAACCAAACATCTCAGTGTTACACTCATTGGGCTAAATTATTAGCATTAAAATTTTTATAATCATTCAAACGAAGCTAGTCGGTCTGTACTGTTAGCTTCTCGATTAGAAACCTAACACACTACTTCTAAACCTGTCCTAAAATAAGTACCAATGGGGAAATAAAATTTACAGGAAGCAAAGATTTCTTTCAGTTTATAATTAACAATTTCGCGTTTTGTTGCTACCAGTAAGACTTTTGCTTGGACTGAAGGACATTCTAGACAATGACATGTCAATTAAAAAACTCTTCTGACGTAAATTCAAATAAAAAATCTGGTCCAATCTACAAAATATGAGCTTTGTCCGGAACAAGACGGGAGTAAATGATATATGGGACGTAAAATACCTGTCGAATTTAACACAGAAAAATAAACATATCACTTTCTTGAACAAAGCTAGAAAGGATTAGTAAAGGGTCAAATAAAAAAGCATCCAAGCTACAGTAAAACAAATATATGTCTCTAGAAACACGACTATAGAACAAATTAAATTGCACCTGAAAATAGTAGACAAACTCATTTGTATGATACCTTTCCACTGCGTAACGCCATTCACAGCTCTTAACCTTCTCTCATGCCACCAAATGAAAACCCCGCAATAAGCAAATGTCGATTCGCTTGAAAGTCCTCCAGAAAGTTTATGAGTTATCTTTCGAAAATAAGGATAACACTATCGCATAAAAAGGAATAAAAGTCTTCCACACTGAATAACGTCGAATTCAAAAAATATCGCCTAGGAAATGTTTTCGTCTTGATATTTTCGGTTGATACGTGGTCGTTTCCTGTCCAGACGGTGGAGTTTCAACTGGTCCCAAAATTGATTTATTTGGGTTTTTGTAAGGGGTTTTGACGAATTTCCTCTTGTCAGATAATGTGCTAAAAAATAGACACCCATAATGTTTTTTATTTCTTACCTTGTTAAAGAAAATGAAGTGAAGCTCAGATTTTGAAGGGGCTACAGAAATTGTCATGCTTAGTACTTCCTTGGTTTTTTCACTTACCATTTGGAAGTGCTGATTAGTGGTATTCCTTCAACAAAACTGTAGAACTTGGGCCAGTAATCTGGAGGCATCCTGAGCAGAGCTAACATTATTGTCATCTGCAAACAATTACCAAATTATCATTTTTATTCATAGTTTTAAAGATTTTGAAAAAAAACCTTTCATCTCTTACACAACCACGCAAGGTATAAAATTCCTTCTGTTAATTTAACATTTAAACCCTTTAGGAAAAATATTCAATGACCTGCTTTGCTTCTTCATCAATTTTCGGTGTATGTGGAGGAACTGGCCCTACAATCGTTGCTGCAATACAACGTGCTAGCACACTTGGAGGCATTTTGTTTTGGATGCAGTTATTACAAACCTGAAGTCAAAATTGATGATCAGTGACTTTTTTGAACATTTCGAAAAAACTCATTTATTTCTGCTAAGTTGTTCAGAACTGGTGGACTCCAATACTAATATTTCTTCAAATAATTTATCAATAAACAACCTTCTGGAAATGAGCACAGAGGAAAGCCAGTGTATCCCGATTTGGATAAGGTAAGTCGATAATTGCATTATTCAGAGCTTCCATATCATCCATTTCCGCCGCATTAGCAAACTCTTCCCAAGATGTTGTTGGGATTATTGGATCCTAGAAATTGAAGTTTACAAAATATTTGGCAGTCTGCCTGTAAGATTGGAATTACGAGAAAGAAAAACTGAGAGAAATATGAAAGATGCTCGCCAAACGAACCCGTAGTTTATTTAGGAATTGTTTAATACAGCTTGTTATTGTTTCTGTGTCGTGGTATTCCAATTTCGGAACCGTTCGACCACTTTGAAACTCATTCAGTATTTTTTGAACCTGAACGTCGTCCCTAAAAGTCATTGCTGTGTGAAACGCATAAAACAGAGAAGTTTTACACGGAAGTTTTAGTTCAAATATCCTCAGGAATTCTTATAATTAATTTAAAAATATAAAATCCAATAAATTACCCAGGGATTCGGTAAAGACCTTCAGTACATAAACGATTCTTTTCCAAGGCTAAAACGCAATGAATAATAATAGGCGGTATCATAGGTTGGGTAGAGAGGCACGAGTCCTTTAAACGTGGACGTTGTTTGCCTGATGCTCGAGATGTTGGAGTTCGTGGCACACATGGCATAGGTGCATTATCGATGCATGCTTTGTGGATATGTAAACCACAATCTAAAAAAATGTTAAAATATGGAAATATGTAATCAAAACGGAATCATGAAAACTCAATATATATTTAAAAACTAGATTTTTCACTTAATGTTATAAATAGCATAAGTTTCTTCTACCGTCACGACGATATGTTTCGGTTAAATTCGTTGTCAAATGCCAAGAAACTATACTTGAAAAAAATAACTTTAAAAAGACTACCGCAACATTTGTAAGCTTGCTTCCCAACAATCCCAATCCAGCCATTACACACACCACAATGATCTCCAAGAATTGAGCTATGATTAGCATATGTGTGTGGACGTGTAGAAATTGACGTCCCATGAGTCCAAGTTTTCGTACTACTGAGCGGAGTTCTCCTTTAACAGGATTTTATAAAAAACTACACATTTAAAACAGCCTAATTCGACAAAAAAAAAAAAACAATATGCCAATTCAATTGGAGATGATGCAGCAAAGGATTTTGAAATTCCATCTTGGAAAAAGTTTGACAAGACAAATTTAATACTGTGGAAAAGACAACCTGTGACAAGTCTTAAGAATTCTTCTTGTGCTTTTGTTCTTGCGCATTATCGCAATGCTGGATATATTTATACATGCACTAGGTCTGACATTTCTTGCATGAGCGATATGATTAAGTAAATAAATTATTCAAAGAAAAACAATTTATCCAACTTAAAAACTTTTCTATTTCAAACTAGAAATCCATCACTTACTTTGGCTAAGCTAAAGAATGCTGAGTATATTAGTATGCTAGCCACAAAATCATTAAGACTGGTAAATACAAGAGAGTGGTGGTATAGTTTCATTTTGTTCTTCCATACCCCCGCGATTAACAAGCATTATAGAAAAACATCAAGTTACTAAGAAAGAAGCAAAACAATGCCATGCTACTTAAAAAGACTTGAGTAAAAACTCGACACAGTATATCAAAAGTTCAACCTCCTTAGAGACAAATAACAATCGACTGAAACATATCAATCATGAAATCGGAAGAGAAATTTTTTGCCTTTCCGGCGGAAAAGGAGCTATCCGTCGTTTGCATCTCATTATTCTATTATTAAAAAGTTTACGGCTACAAAAATGTTGCTAAAAAATTGATCTTTCAAAATTAACAATTCTTCTTAATAGACCAGTTCTTTGCATTTTGAAACTAAAGATGGAACTGGAAAGACCGACTTTTAATAACACAAATTTAATGGGCAACGTTTAATGAATGTTGCCTGATGACCTCAAGAAATCCCCTGTAACATGGGTACGTTTTTTTTTTTTTGAGCGCTTGATATTGAGATTTATACTGCCCAGAAACTACATCCATGCATACTTCCATTTTTAATGAATGAAATTGAAATAACATATCTATTAACACATTAGTGGTCGTTTCGCACAAAGCTGCTGCATTTGTTACGTGAATTCAACCTCGTTAATTGAAGTTTGGAAAATTAGTCAAAGTATCGGTAGGATTAGAAAGTTTTTACTAAAACAGTCGGAATGATGAGTACCAATAAGCATCTTTTTTTAAAACCCTCTTAGTTCTTGTTTAAACAAATTTCCAGCTCAAAATTATTACAGTTACTCTGAATTGGTCGTCATACTATTCTGGAAGCTAAAACACATTAATAAAGTTAGTAGTAAATAGATTATTGTTGTTAGTTACATATACTGCTAATTATCAAATAGATTCAATAATGGCACAAAAAAATGTAGTGCTGACTAGTCCTGCAAAAAGGCAAATTCATAGAATACACTATGGTTTGCAAAGAATTTCAGCTTTAGAGATAAAAGAAAAACTAACAGATCTATTGCACTGATGCCACAGCGCGGTGTCATTGTATTATTTGGCAGTGTTATTGTTTCTTCTGTCCCCTAAAAATGCATACCTGTAACACTAGTTTTGTTTTTCATTAGCATTATTAACATGTTTTAATATATTTCCTTAGTTAACTTAATAAACTTAGAATAAGGAAAATCTCTGCTCCCGAAGTTTAAATTCTCTGATCTCATCAAGGAGAAAGTCATCAATCAACTAATGATATGTAGACATTACTAAAAGAATTTCATGGAAAACGAAAATACTAACCGCAGACAGCGAACGATTTAGTGAATGCCTGATATCTATTTTAGCCGCACGTGATTTTCTGTTTTCATCAGTCACTGCAACTGAGGTTGTTAAAAATGGTGTTTCTAAACCACCTTTTGGTCTCTTGCAAGGTGTCTCCTGAAAACTGTAATTGTTTGTGGAATGCTTCGACCGATACAGCACTAGATTGAAACTAAAGTTACTATCGTATTAAAAAATCACATAGAACGATTATTTTCGAAGCACAACATAGAGACAAATTTCTATTTACCACTTCCTCTTTAGCTGTATCTATCAACATGCTTTTCTTGGGTCGCTTGCTGGCTGCTGCTGAGACACGTTTTGTAGTCAACGACACCAGACTCCGTGACCTGAATTTGAAGAAAGAATGATACTAAAAACCCTTTCAATTAATTTCATCCACTAGAACTGAGTCAAAATAAACTGACATTACTTGCCTTCTGTAAACTTTTCCGTTTCTTAGACGCGATTCGTCCATTTCATCTGAAGAAATATCAAATGCATCATCAGTTTTGTCGTAGCCTATGTTTTCTCCATTTGATGATCGATGCGAAAGACTCAGATGTGTTCCTCGTTGTGAGAAAGGCTTTCTATTGAATACAGTGCCACTTGTAAATAGCCTCTCTCGATCCTCTACGCTTAAATGTGATTGATCCTACAAAAATATGGTCATATTCCAGAAACTGGAAGAAACTGTTCTAAATACTTAAAATAGAATGAATAGTTCTATAAATTTAAAATTTAGATCCCCAACACTGATGAAATGAAAACCTTCAGAAGGTCGCTGACAAGTTCGAATTTCCGTTCCCATTCTGCGATATCATGTTCCATGCTTTTTTTATCAGACATAAGAGCTGCGACTTGGGTACGAGCGTCACGAAGCTGCTCCTTATAGATTCTAATTTCCTTTCGCAATCCACTAAAATCGATCAGATTTAAAAATATTCCTTTCCGAAAATTTTGGCAATTTACAGATAGAAACCTCACAAACAGCATGGTGGCGAACGAGCCATAGTTAAAACACGTGACAAATTTTCGGAATTCAGCCACAGGGAACATTCAGAAAGAGAATAAAAATAGGTTGTGTGGTGCCAAGGAAACAATATGAAATGAAATATACAAGACGTGAACTAGGTTTTATATATAAATTTTGACAAGAATACAATCCAAAAAAAATTGACGAAAAATTAGCATAATTATCTAAAATGCTAGCAAAAAATAACTTACTCTTTTTCTTTATTTTTCTGGTTAAGCTTTTTTTCGATGGTTTCTACTCTTAATTTTTCATGGTTCCAATTCTGCCTCATTTGTTCTAATAAGTCAAGCATTTTCAATACACCTGAAATTCCACCTTGCAAACTGTAAGACAATGGCAAGACTTGATTTTGGATAATAGAAAACATGAAATGCAAAAAGTACCTATTGGATTCTGACTCTCGATCAAAGCTACGGCGAAGCCATTGCTCGTGCTGTACTCCTTTAGAATTTCTCGGGATCTCCCGCTACATACAATTTTATCCATATTTCAGCTGTATTCTTTACTAAAATTAGTTGCAATCTTATGTTTTCAAGTCTCTCCCGACTGATACCTCACCCGTTGGAACTTACTGTATGTATGGAGAAGGCTATTAAGATAAATAGTGAACTTCTAGCATATGGGACTTACTTAAACAACCTATCTATTCGCTCTTATACCCACCCAAAGATCAGAATCTTCTTTTCTCTTTCAAATACATTGAAATTGGTATTATCAACAATCAATTTTGAATCATTTAAATAGTAAATTACAATGGAATGAATTTTTTGAAAGGAAAAAGAAAAGTTCAGAAAATCAATCGATCTCGTCTCAATTTATGGAAAAAATAGAAACATAACTACCAGTTATCAGTTTATCCCAAGTCCACAAGACCATTTTAAGATTTCTGAGGCAAAAACCCCCGAGACTGAAGTCGAATAAATGTGTTACAATCCTGGGGAAACGCTGCGAACATCTTCAAATATCACCTTTCCCGCCAGTTGTCTCTTGTCTTCTTCTGCAGCACTATAGCAGTGAGGGTGAAACTTTTCGACCTCGATCTTATCCTAACCAATGACCGTTAGTGATCGAGTGGCATTGCTGAGTAATTAGTGAATGTTTTACTTCTTGACGAACTATAGCATAGGAAATGTTGGGGTGACTTTCTGTTTTTTAATTTCTTAATTTCAAATTCCGTGTTGAACTTTCAAACTAAATAAATATGAAAGGTCAGTTCTGCCGACAGGAATATAAGTGTTAGAAATAGGTCAAGGAGCATTGTCCATATCTGACATGCTCTCCTGCATTTTGCATTTATTTTTTGCTTGCTGAGCACGGTGTATTCATTTGAGAAAAGCAATGCTTTACATTTCCAAGTGTGAAAAATTGTCTTGTCATAAGCCATGGAAGTGTGTTTACGATCTACAGTGATTTTTATGAAAAAATGCTTTAACAAATCTCTGAACTTCTCTGTCTGTTCTATTTTCAGATTTCTCTGAAATTTATTCTGGCACACACTCGTGTAATTTGTTATGTATCTGTCAGATATTTTGTCTTAATCAGAAATAACACAGCGCTCAATTATGCTCTGTACCTACTGTTCTTAAAATTCTTAATATCTTGCTAAATAAATCAAGTGATAGGCTTTTTTACAAATGAAATTTCCCAGTTGCTTTTCGTTCTTACAACTAGTAGCGAATTTGAGTTTTTGAATCAGTCTTAACAAGATATCGCATTCACCCCAGTTACTTCATCTAATTTGAATTATAAGTTCAAAAAAATGGAATCAATTTCCTTCATGGAATAACAGTTTTCTGACAAAATCTGTTTTGTTCCGGCAGTATTATACGGTCAACCGATGAAATTAATAGACATCCGCTGGGCCAAACAGTTCCAGCCAAGAATTTATAAAAAATTTGAAGCTGGAGTTTTTGATTAGCTTCAAGTACTCCTTTGTTTGCATGTGATCGCAACTGCTTAAGCTGTATTAATTTATGAAGCTTAAAACTAATCTTGTCAAAATTTCTTTTTAAATTTTCCGAATGACAGGAAAGTGTTTTGGCTAGAAAAGTTCTAAGTTAATCTTAGAAAAAAATAAGGTGCCGTTTTTCCGAATATGATAGACCGACCCTCCTTGGCATTTTAAATTTCTAAAATCAGGAAACGAAGATTGTTTACTATAAACCGAGAAATAGAATAAAATTAGTAGCAGCGGTTGCATATATCAAACGGGACATGAAGGATTTGGGCGAGGTTTGCTGTTTTACTACATATGTTTAGGGAATAAACAAGTGACTTGGAAAGCAAGAATACTTAAATCTAATTTTTGACTAAACAGTTTGTTATACGTTCAAGTCGGTGGTCTAATGGGCGATAGTAATTTAGAAATATTAAATTTGTTGAGAATGACTACTGCTTATTAAATTTACTTAGTATCTTCCTTCTGGTGACTCCTAAAGTTTTATTGAGCAGTAAGAAAAAGTTTCTAAAAGTGCAACGTCGTGACGTCTTGTCTTATTTATTTCCATTTTCTTCAGGCAATTGGTTTGTATATACATATCTTACCGGATGAGAACTATCCTGATAAAACAATTAACAGTTGGTTCTAGAATAAGTGGCGGGACTGAAGCAGCTGGATAGAAGCATGGGTACGTATTACAACCCTTTGGGAAGTAATTACTTGAGAAGATGTAACTACTGGCCATTTTAATCCAGCTTTTCCTTTTGATTATCTCCACTGGTTAGTTGCAGTTATACAATATGGTTAATATTTGCGTTTGAAAGATGCTATCTGTAAAAATTAACAAATCTATTGTATTATTTCGAGATTTATAACAGGGTCAGATAGATTTGTCCCTCTTCTAATTCTTTACTCGAACTTCTAATTAAAGAATATTGGGTTTCAAAACTTTTATGAATTCTTGTAGGAGGTAAATGTTTGAAAAGATTTAAAGCTTAGGACTTCTGCATCATATGCGAAATATGCATGAAAACACACTGTTCAAAGTAACATTTTTAAGTTCCACCTCTTAGTTGCATAATTTACATGTCATTCACATTATAAATATTTTCCATTTGTGTTAATAACCGAACATATAGAATTTCAAGTGAAAAAAAAGCAGCTGCTTTCTGTATTCTCTGCTTTGTTTTAGATGCTCATTCAAAGTAGTTTCTTTTAACAATGATTTTTTACAAAGGTTTGGAAAAAATTGGCTGCTAATTAATAAAGTAACTCTTATTTGCTTTACATCATTCTACATTTCAGCATTTTTGGCAAGTCATTTTGCGTATAAAAATCTCTTATACCCAAATGTTGATGCTGCTATTAGCTACATTTGCACAATAGTAACTGTAAGTAATTTCCAGATATAATAGGTATAACGAATTTATAAAATAGTCTACATCGAATGACTAAGAAGAAGGAGAATGAAATACAATCATCAAGTTCATCCGCCAGCGTTGTAAGTGAATCAAGTAAAGATGGTCAACATTCTGAAGTTGGTGCTGAATCTAACCATTCTTCGGAAAATGAGTTAGGAAGTGGCGGAAGATGTCTAGTGAATACTATTATCACAATCAAAAATAACCTCTGTAAAAGAGCGAAAAGTTGGCATCAATTTATACTTAGCAAGATTCTTTACAACAAGGATTATGTCCATATGGATAAGGCATTCTGTTGGATAGAATTTAAAACATTGCTCAAAAGAGAACAGGTTTGCCATGCAGAATTAAAACAGAAGAAAAATAATAGGACTGTCTAGTTCTAATCATCAAATCATCGGTGCAAAAACATTCAGACTACGTACGCAAATTTAACATTGCAAGGAGAGAGCTCATTAAATCATCGGCATTCTATCGCTGAATTAAGGAGAAGTAACCGATAAGTAGTGTTGCCAAAAGACCGCGGATATCTTCATTAACTCATAGCTTGATCGTCAACAGATCTTATGTTAAATGAGTGAGCAAAGAAACTTTTGTCAATAATTTGTCACTTTTTCTTTCAATACCCAATTTGTTTATTTACAGATATTCTATGCAGCAATCTTTTTCTTATTTATATTTGTATTACTTCAAAATTTTGACCCGTTATTATATGCAATAGTTAGCTGCCTTTATCCTGCATATGAAACTACCAGGGTTTGTTCATTTAATTAGATACCTGTTAGATATGAAGCAAAAATCGTCCTCATTTCCTTGGATATCTTACGACTTTGGCTACTTCAACAGTGATCTTACTTTCATCATTCATAACCTTGTTTGCAAAAAAACGCCAAATAAGTGGGTTGTTTAAAGAGAACTGTCTGGAAGGCCAGTACAATGAACCTCAACTATCATTATCATCCTAATATTAAACTAATAGACTTGAAACTAAGACTTGGAACTCTTGATACGAGAACAATGACTTGCAGACTCATAATTTTATTTAAAGTTTATTATTATATTTGAGAAACAAGAAGACGGTACAAAGATCTACAAAGCTCTTGTAGATCTTCAGATTCCAGTTCTTTCTTTCCCACAACTTTCGGAGTTTTACAGTCCTTAACTACACGCAAGAATAGATCACGTAAACAACGTAAACATTGGCTTATCTACTGGATTGTATTCTCGTTTTTCACGCTGCAAGATTACTATACGGAGTGGTTGACGAAGCTCTTTTCACCATTTCTTTTACTGAAGGTTGTAAATGAATTCATTTTCCAGCAAATCAACGATTATCAGAATTTTGTACTTAATTAATCTATCAAGTTCCAGTTTAGCTAGGTCAATTTCAAAGTTAGTTAAAAGAAAAACTGGAAATGAGTGATTTCGCAGAGATTTCGTTTTTCTTTTTTTTTTTCTACAATAAGCCGCTGAGAAATTTTTAAATTTGAAGTTCAGAGTCAACTTTATGATTAACATAACTTCATTTAGATGTTATTTTTGATGCTTCTAGCACTACCACAAACTGGCGTTGCTGAACTCTGCCATTACAGTATTGTAGTTCCTATGCTTTCGGTTTTTAAAGATGCCTTCGTCAAATATAACCGTGTAGGTTTCCACCATCATTCATTAACTCTATTCTAGAGGAATCTGAAGAAGATTCTGAGGGAAGTTGTGAATAACTTCATCTTCCTTTTTAATGGCTGGCTTTCTAAATCACTCAAAACTAGAAAAAGCATTCGGCCATGTGGATGACTTTTGGAATAAAATAGAAATGAAACATTTTTGGAAAAACTTATTTAACAGGGTACCCGTGTAGCGGATGTCGCAGTAAATGCTTCTTCAGAAGCTGAAGCAAACAAACAGTGAAAGAATCTTCAATTCTTTTACTTTCTTTATCTTGCCTTCGTGTCAGAGGAAAATTTTCTGTGATCCATAACCAAAACAGCGAATTTTTACGAAGAATTAAATAGAATTCCTTCCAATGCAATAAGCCAATAGAACTTGTTCAATTTTTAACACTTTTTTCCTCGCATCTTACCGCTAATTAAATGATTACTGGTAGGATTACTTCAACAAACGTCTTCAACGTATGGAACATATTTAACGCGGTTGGTAGTATGAAGAAACGAACGATCACCACACAAAGCAAAGCACTGGAGTTGTTAGGCAGGTGATTTGATGCATCGGTTTACTTATTACTGTGGTGGAAATAATGGGTTGCAAGAACATTCTTCTTCAATCAGTTTAGAAATTAATAGTAGAGATTGCGAAGTAACCTCCTCCCTCTTCTGGAGTGAAAATGATTCGACGCATTTGGCGTACTACTCGCACAATGCTACATTGGTTGTCGAATGAGTACTTCATGTGAAATTCGGTTACAGATTTCTAAACATCTTTGATGACTAAAAACTTTAAAACATCCCCAGTATCTTTTCACTGCTGTAAAGTTGACAAAAAACTTTTGTTGCACACTGCTAACACCACGCAAAAAATGGATCCTTTGTCGTTCGTCGTAGTGATAAAGTTTGGATTCTACGAGGAATGACGGTCATATTCCTGGAAGTTCCAAGATACCTATTTATTGGTTGCCCAATTAAATCTATTAAGAACCTATTTGACGACAGAATTAAATGGGATGAGAGATCCATGATGGCAATATGTCATATGCCACAACAGTCACCGAAAAGTTGTCAAGCAAAAAAATTTTTGGATCATATTTGAAAATAATCAATCATCAAAATGACTGTAGTGAGAAATATTTGATTCAGTTTGTAACCAAACAGCTATCAAAAATCACTGGAAATATTTAAAATAGTTCATAATAATTTTACGACTAAGAAAGCATTTCACTCCTTCCACTAAAAGGAACGAAATTGTTGGGACTATTTTACATCCAGCCGAAAAGAAGAAAGAGAAAACAGTAAACAAGAATAGTATAGAGTGTTTATTAAAAAGATGTCGTCTCACTTGCAATCTAAGAAGACAATGTAAAGTCTGGATAGGTTTAGGAGGTTAGTTTCTCCCTGTCCTTCAACCTCATCTACCGTCTATGCTTATTATTATCAGCCAAAACAAAGCATAATTTCAATTTCCTCTGAGAAAAATGACCGTATTAAATATAGCAAAAAATGGCTCCACTGCTCTCTGCGAACCATTTACATTAATTTCAATGTAAAAATACTGTTTCCCCTCTTTCCTTTGATAACATCGAAATCTCACCTCCACCATTATTTAGGCAAAAAAATCCCTCTTCTTTAATTTGAACATTCAAACTGTGAGGTCAAAAATAGAATCATCATAAAGCGAGATGTAAGGTCTCTCCAAATGTTTAGATTTGTTCTATTAACTCAAATGCCTCTTTTCTTAGCTCTATAACAAGTTCATCAGGTGAGAGGATATTTTGGATTTTTTATGAATGAAATTCATTATAGGATGCAACGCCATCATAAACCAGGAAATGAATTGCAAGAACTGGCACCGACGATTCCAGGAGACATTTATCTGAACTATCAAGTTCAGCTTCTGAAGGAGAGGAATAAGTAATTCTGATTTGTGTTACTGGCTGTTTGTTCGAAATGCCTTCAGAAGCAAGAAATTTAAATGCTTATTTCAGTGATATAACTGATTGAATAATCGTTGAAGTGATCAGTGTTTTGGCCGATTATCCCTCGATAACATTGGCTCATTGAATAATTGTTGATCGATGTCTTGGCCGATTATTCCTAGTTCTATTCCTTGTTTAACTCTTAAACCTTGGCAATCAATAACACCACTCTCCAACTAGCCGAAGTGATTTCCTTGACAATGTTACAAGCACGAGATAGACTGAAACAGAGAGTAAGTCTAGTGACTAAGTGGCACACAGGGAGAAGGGTTAGCTTATATCTACATCGCAAAAGGAGATGTGAAAGAGAGAAAGGAAAATGACAGAGTGATGTGAAGAGTGGAAGGCCCAATTAAAATGAACTGTTTGTTCATTTACTGTGCTATTGTTGGTAAGGGGTGAGCAGTATTACTGCAGCCTGCGGCCTTTGGCCAGTAATGGAGTCAGTAGCTTCTTGGCTCTGCTTAATTACTATTAACTGTATACTGGTTGTGTTTGTGCTTTCCTCAGAAGCTCACTGTGATGGTTTGATGGACAAACAGTGCAGCAGAGAAGAGAACAGATTAGGCACTGATCGAAAGCAGTTTACCGAATCAATTCCCGGAGGAGATACTGAAGGAGAAGAAGCAAAGGCTGGGAATTTACATTCAGAAAGCGAGGAACAGATAAAATCCAAAAAAATGAGGATGCTCGAGAGTGCAGCACGACTGCTAACTCGTAACGCTAGGAACGCTATGGCTTGGATGTCCGGCGCCGACTCAAATGCCGGATTGGTAAACAATTTACAAAGTAATTAATACTTATTATTTGACCTTGAACAAATACTTCTGTATTCTGCGCTACTACATCAGGATAGTGCTTCTGCAGAACAACTACTTGACTGATAGCTGGTGTTGTCAGTATTATAACATCATTGTTCAAATTATACATTTTCTTGATATCTATTTTCAGACAACGGTTTATTCAAAGATAAGCGTGTAAGAGATGCTATGTTGGAAGTGGATCGAGGTGATTTCACCAGTATAACACCATATGGCGATCATCCGGTTTCAATCGGTCATGGTGCTACAATCAGTGCCCCACATATGGTAATTGTAATTGTAATTTTCTTCTCTATTACATAAAGAAGAAAGAACTGAACAAATCGATACTCAAACAAAATAGTTTCATAAATTAATGCTGAATATAGCAAAAATTCTGACAGTTCAGAAGTAATATTTCAGCACGCTTCTTCTCTAGAACTACTGAAGGATCATTTGAAAGAGGGAAATCGAGCATTGGATGTAGGATCAGGTTCCGGTTACCTAACAGCTTGTATGGCGATCATGGTTAGTTGCAGAGTTTGTAAATTCATCCATATCCTGTCATCGTTATGAAATTAAAGAAAACAGTTATGACAGGAGATTTCTGAAGGCTTATTTGTGTACTGTTTATATTTTTTCCCATTTAGAAGCTTTTCAGGTTGGAAAGACGGGAAAAGTAGTTGGCATAGACCATATTCAAGCTCTAGTGGATGATTCAAGAAATAACATTAGGAAACATCATGAGGATTTATTGACTGATGGTCGCATAATACTTGTGAAAGGCGATGGTCGAAAAGGTTATGAAAAGGAAGCACCCTATGATGCTATTCATGTTGGAGCCGCCGCACGAGAAATCCCTATACAGGTTGCTTTATATTTAGATACTAACACATGAAGGTAACGTTCATGTCTATTTAGTTTGAAACGAACACAAAGTATTCTGCTTATTTTAAAATCATTGTTCCCTAAGTATGACTTTTGAACTCTTAAAAGAGTCCACTGATTGAAAATGTGCCCACTGCGCAAAACTACTTAACAAGATTCTTTTCCAAAAGTTTCAAAGGCGTTTAATATTAGAACATACTTAGGAAAGTCTGTTTGGTACCCTGAAAACAACAAAGGAAAGAATTGTCTCACTTGGTAAGAATTGTGTACATATTGCCAGAATTCCATTTAAATAAATACGAACAATAAGCTGTTGCAGTTGGTAGAGCAGCTTGCGAAGGGTGGAAGAATGCTGATACCGGTTGGTCCGGAAGGTGGTTCTCAACGGTTTGTGCAGGTAGACAAAGATGAGGACGGAAAAGTAACGCAAAAAAGTTTAATGGGCGTAATCTATGTTCCTTTAACTGACGAACAGCACCAGCTTTACAACTGAAGAGGAGAGGTAAGCAAATCTCTGTTCTCGAGTGCTCCATTTAATGAGTATGTAAAAATATCTTGAATGGAGAAGCCTTTTTGAATCGCAACTGAAGAATAAATGTTAATGTATAAAAAATAAAAAAAAAACCTAATCCGTTTATATAAAATTTATTTGCAGAAAAACTTCTGCTTTTCCCCTTAACTACATTTTTATTTATGCAGAATGTTTCTGAATTAGTAACAAGTTTGTTTTATTGAATTCAAAGTTCGCTTTCCATCCTCCAGATATTTACAATTATATTTTTCAGATTGTTATTTACATACAAAAAAATATCTCGCGAAGCATAAGAATTCCAATTGCATTATCTATCGAAAGGGAACTGCACTATAAAGGAAGGGAAGATAGGATAAACCGCTGGAAATTGGATTTTTGGGGAAAATTATTATACAAGAGACAGTTTTACTATTTTAAGAGATTATGTAAATATTCATCGAAAAGTATTTCTAAAGTTTTTCCTGTGATGCTTCTAAACGCCCTTTCAATCTTTCCTCAAGGAA
The DNA here is from genome assembly GCA_003012265.1 of Setaria equina. Lineage (NCBI taxonomy): Eukaryota > Metazoa > Nematoda > Chromadorea > Rhabditida > Setariidae > Setaria > Setaria equina. The sequence goes on from PQVD01001309.1 coordinate 63,237, forward strand.
GGATTAGATGAGTACAGTTGTAATGTGCAATTATATTTATTTGTATATCAACGTAAGATGAAGTCAACGAAATGTATAGATGAGAAGTTTATTGCGAAATAAAATGGACAAGCTTACCTGAACGTTAGCAGGATCTCATATATGTGGCTAAAGTCTTGCCGTCTTTTGCCTTTGGGTACTTCTCATTAAACATAAGTTATGAAAACTGTTCATCATGTTGCTTAAAATAAAAACAAAATCGTCTTACTGCGCGTAAGAATTACAGGAGTCGAATTATAGACAGAGCAAAGCATTTTATCACTGTTGCACAATCACAATGGTCAACATGAAAAATCATTCATCTAAACATCGTCGCTTCTTAGCTAGCAACGCAGTTATAATGATCAATCAATATCAATAGGTTAGGATCTCCTGAAATAAACCGGAAGCAATTTAAAAATACTGAGAAATCCATCAATGCAACAAATAACATACGCATCTCCTGAATGTATAATATTCCAGATGAATTTTTTAAAACTGTTAAGACGTTGGTAAAAAAACAAACCCTCTAGAGTATTTTGCGGAACTTCGACCACTGGCAAGGTCCAACAAATCTGACGGGATTTTCTGTTTGGTTTCTTTTAAAACGTTAACAAGGTCGCTAGCTGTAGAGGCATCATTAGATGTGCATAATGTATATGAAGTACCCTAAAAAAAAAAAAAAAAATGAATATGCAGGAGTTGTTTCTGACTTGTCGCAGAAAGAATCGAATTACAGAGAAACCGAATTATATTTCATGAAACGGAGAGCTCAGTTTACTAAATGCGTTTTGACAGACTGAAACGTTGGAAGGCATACCGTTTTATTGTGACGAGCAGTTCTTCCTATTCTATGTATGTAATCCTCAATATTTCTGGGACAGTCAAAATTAATGACATATTTGATGTCATTTACATCTGAAAATATCTTTTACAAACTAAGTGACGACGTACAAAAAATAATGAAGGTGAGGCATGAAATGTACGAAGCATACCCAAACCGCGAGCAGCAACATCCGTCGCAATCAGAACCGAACACTCACCATTTTTGAAATCTGAAATATAAAAAAGATTCTCCCGCTTAAATGACAAATACAAATTTACACAAACATGGGAGTTTTGAAAAGAATTTGTTGTCAAAAAAAAGGAAAAAAAAAAAAAAAACAGTCCACCAGGTGCAGTTTTTAAAGGCTTTGAATTATGTATATAACAAAAACACTTTATTTTATGAGATGTCAAAATTACCATTCATGACAAAATTTCGTTCTGTCTGAGACTTATCGCCATGTAAGCTCAAAGCTGGATATCCCTGCTTGCGAATTAGCCTTGTTAACCAATCCGCTGTACGTTTCATACCAACAAAAATTAATGTCTTACAATGCTGCTAAACATATTAAGGAATATTAGCCATGCTACAATAAAAATTAAAGACATTGTCCTTAGCAGTAACAGAAAATAAATAACAACAGTATGTATGGGGTAAGAGAAGAGAATTTTTAAAATAACCTCGCTTGAAATTTTGCCCAAAAACTCCAGCAGTTTCTCTTCCTTTTGGTTTTCTCCAACAACCTCGACTATTTGCTTGATGTTATTATTTGCAGCAAGTTTCAGTGATCCAACATTAACAAACACGGGATCTGTGAGGAAATCTCTTGCTAGAATACGCACTTCCTTTGGCCATGTTGCTGAGAACATGAGGGTCTGTCGATCCGGCTTAAAAAAAAGGTTTTAACTTTTTTAAAATTTCTAAAAAGTAGGCTGCAAACTGCACTGAAAGATTTCATTACTCTAATCATGGATATAATTTTCCGTATTTGTGGCTCGAATCCCATATCCAGCATGCGGTCAGCTTCATCCAACACCAAATAAGTGCACCGTTGTAGATTCAAAACACCACTAATCAAAAAATCTAATAAACGACCAGGTGCTGCTGCTAAGATATCTATTCCTGCAAAGAAACAACTTGTAATTGGAACTGTCAAATTGTATCCTGTCATGGATATAAACAATCCATAAATTTTGAGTATCATTTATATACTATTTGCTTCAGTAAGTTTCCTTTACGGCCTTTTTGACGTACACAACTCAACAACTTCAATCTATGCAATGATAATTAAACGTAATCCTAATCCTATTTGAATAAAAAACTGTTTCACACTTACTAACGACTTCATCGGACCTTATGTTTCGAAAGTATGGAACTAAACCACCTGCACGAATTGTTCTAGCCTGTTGGTCACGTCCAGAACCACCATAAGCAGATGCGACTTTCGAGTGAAAGTTCATTGCCATCGAGCTTATTTGTTGCACCAGTTCTCTTGTTGGTGCTAAGACAAGAACTGCAGGACCCTGAACAATTTTCGAATGCTGCTGATTTTGCATATGCACAATCCCAGGCAAAGTGTACTGAAATTTTCAACTTGTTAAAAATCTTTTAGAGAAAAAAAAAAACCGAAGAAAAGAAGAAATTTTGCTTACAGATGAATTTTGAACGGATGTAAAAAACAAGTGTTGCCATTTGACTAAAAGTTCTGTTATCTGACTCACTTCTAAATTTTTAAAATTAGTTTTAATACAAAACAATCGGAATTTTGAACTCTGATATACCAGAGACTGTCCTTGAGTCTTATGTAAGATTAAAAATAAATTTTCTGAATGAAATTCGTGAAATTTACCGCTAAAGTTTTTCCTGACCCTGTTCTAGCAATAGAGATCATATCATGACCGGTTAATGCAACTGGCCAAGATATCGACTGTATTACAGTCGGCTTTTCAAAAGATGCCATTTTGAGCTTTTCTACAATTCCTGAAGGAAAACCTGCTTCATCGAATTCGAAAATGGGACGAGGTAATGATTCCCCTTTTAATGTGACTTCATTATGCGTAAACCATCCATTTATCTCCTCCTGCAACATCAAAAGGAATCTGTTGAATTACGTAACCAAATTTTGTATTGCGATCCAAGCATCTCAAAACAACTACGTGAAGAAATAAGTTGTACATTGATTGGGTAATGCCTGAAGAGGACCATATCCCTCGACTTGCGACCTTTTTACAATGCCCTTCATCTAGGCACTTCATCGGCCCACATGTGACATGCAACCTCACACATGGTTCCTATATGCCAGCATCAGAAGATACCATAAGGACTTGAACTAACAAGCATTGCAGTCCATATGGCTCTCACTCACCACTGCATCACTTATACCCAATAAAAATTTATTTTTCTTCTCCTCTCCCTCTACATTCCCCTAAATCTTAATAAAAAAAATGTTCAGTCATTAGCAAATGTTTCAATGTTTCATCAAAAAAACATACTTCAGTCCTATTTGTGACCGAAGGGTTTTCTTTGTAAAGATTTTTCTGGATGGCAGGTAAACTCAGGCTCTTATAATCGACTTTTGGCAGTTCAGAATCTTTATTCCATGATCCTTAAAATGCAAACAAATAGCTATGAATTATACAGGAAAATTCCTTCGTTATAAAGTCACTGCTAAAAAAATCTTTGAACATGATAAAGCCGCTTTACCTTCAGAACTTCGAAGCCGGTTAGATAAGACGTTCCGCTGTGTCCACTGTTCTCGAGCTGCAGATTTTTCATGTCGGAATCGAGTATCGAAAAATCGCTCAAAACTTACGTTACGCGATCGAAAACTACCAGGACGATGGCTCGTTTCTCGATCCACATTAATCCAATTGCGAAACTTTGCACTACTATCACTGGAGTGTTATTTAAGTTTTATCATCCATAAATCAGTTACATTCCAATTTCATCCATATATTTGATATGGTAAACGACAAAATTTAAGTAAAGGAAGTGGATAACAGGCGGCACAGTGACTCATTCATCTCATGATATCTCAGAGTAGTCTAATAATTCAAGAAAAATCTGGATAAACCTAAGAGAGCAAAAGTATGGGTGGAAGACTGGAACCCAAAACTCCTATCCACTGCATGGTTTATCCCGACAATCCTCGCCCCTCGGAGCTATGCCACGAGAAGGAATATGCAGTGGCCAGCTTCCCGGACTGCCTCTAGCGGGCGTCAACGCGGCCTGATTTTTTTACGGTGTGGCGGACCGAACTCTCGCCTCAATTTTTGAGACTCTCGATGTTCCGCCAGTGAAGGTAGGTTAGAGTTACAAGCTTGCACCTCTTACCCACGGACACCACACACCGACTTACAGCAACGGGAATTGAACCCTAAACCATCCCAACTCCATTTACAGTTCCTAACCGAATTAACCATTGAATTGCATCCTCTGACACCTTCTTATCAAGAATTGCATAATCTCAATGCCTCATATTCTTTTCTATTCAAGAGATTTATTAATATAATTAATTAAAAGCAGACGAGAATTAGTTCTCTAAGTGTCGGAGGAAGTGAATTAACTTTAATCTATCTGTAGCTTAACAACTGAAGTGAAATGAAAGAGGGTACCTGGAAGTATGCTGTTGTTGCTGTGCAGATATCGCACTTTTTTTGTCTCTCCACTTTGTGCGGTCAGTTGAAGTAGTCACTTGGGAAGACGAGTAAGGAGCCAACCATGTCCTGTACAAGTCGCCTTTCTTGATCTGTCGTAGCAATAGGCCACATATTAAATCGCCGCCACGAGTTGACATCTCAGTGATCCAAACTTACTGTTCAAAACAGTTTATGATGTCATCCTCGAAACTTTAAATAGAACTAGCGGTAATGCTCGGACTTCATATACCACTTTTAGCAGTGCTAGAGATTTACACGATACGGCAAGCGTAGTGAGACCAGGTCAGGTTAGGGTATATGCTAAGGAGAATAGGTCAAGCTTCTCCTCTCAAATTGTACAAGCAACAGAAAACTCTTAATTTTTGCAGCAATTCCTGGACCTAAACCTGATACCGGCAGTTAGCCAACACGTAACGAAATGTGGGAATTCAAACACGAGAATCTATCGTTAGCAGCAGAGCAGCGATTCTCGTCGATTGAACTAAAATGAGGTCGTGCATGAAGCACTGACGTATGCGCTTCTGCTGCATAAGGTACTATTAGGTTTAGGTATTGATCATTGTACCATACATCCATCATCGCCGTGTCCTCTTTTACTCATAATTCCTATTCAGGTTTCGTTGATGAAAATCAATGAAACCTAGTTTCGCAAATCTGCATACATTTAACACTGATGATTAATTAATTCCAGATGTTTGGAGAATAGCACCTTTCAGTACGGTGGTATGAAATTCATTTCTGATGGTGTTATGTTTTATTTGCAGTAATGGAAACAAGAATGACAACAACATCAAGTCCCGGAAATACAAAAGTAAATCATGCACTTTTCGCACCGCAGCAAAGTTTGTTGAATGAATCCCATCTTTGTTTTAATAAGGTATTACTCCTAATTTCACATTTAAGAGTATACTCTATATTGTAATTCATGTTCGCATCATGTACAATTTATATGCGTTGTAACTACGAAATGACTTTTTTTGAATAGTTTAAATGAGGTTCTGATCATTCATCGAAGGAATTTTCGAAAAACAATTTCCTTTTCAAGCAAAGCCTTTATGCTTTACTTGACAACGCGTTCATGAATAATCTTGAGCTCAGTTTCTTTCTATTATTTGCAGTAATCATAATTTCTATTCTATCTTCGTTTTGGTCTTTTTTTTTATGAAACACTTGTTTTAGGAACAGTTCAGTCGAACAGATTTCAATGTGGAACGTTTTATTAATTTGGCTCGTCGACGAGCTAGCCTACAGCAAATTCATAATGATTTGCGTGTTTATTTAAAAATTGTGCAGAATTCGATGATCGAACTAATCAATGACGATTACGCTGATTTCGTGAATTTATCATCGAATCTTGTAGGGTTGAAAGAAACAGTCGATAAACTAACTAAGAATATCGAGGTTATATTCACTTTCTTTGCGAAAACAGACTGAATAATGAAAGATTACATTTCATTATTTTTTGTGACCGCTAGGTTCTTTCCCGTATTTTGCAAATAGTTTTTTTTTTAATGATGGAAATGTCAGGTGCTCTTCCACCACTTATGCTCTTAAATCACTGATTTAGGCGCATGCTTTCTGAGAGGTTGTTGATTTGTAGACAATATGGCACGACTTTTGTAGTAACACCCAGAGCGTGAAACAATCTGCTGAATTCGTTGAGCAGAAAACCACAGATCTCATTAAATGCCGGAAAGCACAATGCGAAATTCGTGGACAGATTTTCCTGATAAAATCAATAGAACGATTGGCTGATAAAATTTCCAGCTGTCCAGAAGAGATGGAACAGTTTTGGTGAGCATAAGTTACTTAAATTGAATGAATTAAATATCGTTGTTATTATGTGTAGTAAAAAATGAAAACCAGTGTAAGTTCACATTTCTGGTTTGCAGATCTAATTATTGCTTTCTCTGCTGACTTATAAATGAGAAGTTTTTTTTTTTTCTTTTAAATGTAATGTGTAATACGGTATCCGTCATTGATGTCCCTATTATTGCTCGCGTGTTATGACCAGTTACTGAATGTGAACTATCAGTTTTAGTATTAATTTGCAGTTTTGTAAAACTACTCAATTTTGCAGGTTGCGAAGTTTTGCTGATGCATTTGTTGATATGGTCCTGTGGTTTGGTAAGGTGAAAATTATTGATGATAAGGTAAGAATGGTTTATTATGTCCAGTTTGTCATTTCTCGAGTCTCTTAATACTTTATTTTTTCTGAGACTAAAGTTTTAGATAGCTGCTGCTTATGCTGTATGCTTAACTCATGTTCGTAAACTGACAGAGCACTGGCTTGTTCAAGATCTCAAAGGTGATTGCCGTTTCATAGAACAAGTCCTTGGCATAATTATTCTGAACAATGGTACCGATTCTGCTGTTTCTCGTGTAATGACCGAAGTTATTAGCGAGCATCTTGGAGAGCCAAATAACAACTTAGGCGATTTTCTGGATGAAGTATATAAAACCATTCGAAAGGTAGACGTTTTTCATTTCTTACGTTAAATTTATGCATCATTTCAAACTTACCTTGTGTTGAATTGTTTTAGCCTGTAATGAGCGAATGCCTCAATCTCATGGATGTTCAAAGGATGAAATCAATTTGCTTGTGAATTTTTCTTAAAATGTTATCAAAACTTTGAAAGTTACTGTTGTTAAGTTATAGCTTCGAGAAGACTGGCTGCAAAAAGTGGAGAAAAATGGCATGTTGTCCCAAAATATACCACAGTTTTTGGACAAATGTCTCCTCACTTTTATTATCTCGTTCCTCGATCAGGTTAATTTAATAGTTTGACAACATCACCACTTTTTTTTTCAATCTTTAGAAAAAAAAAGGCATAGTCTGTTGGAATCGAGATTTCGACGATAAGACCAGTGTATTTATTATCGTGAGAAATTATCTTTTTTTCTAATTTTTAACTTTTTTCAGCACTTCGGTTCTGTTGTTGTCCCAAGTGATAATCGTCTTTTCCATCGATGTTACACGACAACTTGTGATTTTATCAGTAATTGGCCTGATGCCACCAGTTCTTATACTATTCTGCGGATGATACGGAATAAATTCAGTTTGGTTGTGTATTTCAAACTGGAGACGCAGCATTTTCTGACTCAGTTAAAAGACGAACTTGATCCTTCCGTTCTTAAACTATTAACCAATGAGGAAAAAGAAGAATGGGAAGAGAAAATCTTCTACTACTTTCCGAAACTTGTTATAAAAGCTTTAGAAAAGATTTGGTCTGACGAAGTTTATCTTCCGACTTTGATTGATAGATTTTGGGATTTTACGCTTAAGGTTCTCGGCATATACTTGGAGTGGATTGAAGGAGTTAAGAGGTTCGCTGTTTGTTATCTTGTTATCGTTCCATGATGCTGTAATTTTGGGTAAAGTTGAAGTTCTGTGAAAAATGTGAGAGTTATTTCTGCCATATATTGACATGAACATATTTTTAGTTATTATTGGACTGATAGAAAAGCACCTGAAGATTTTGTAGTTTGGCGTATGTTTTGTGCTTTATATACCGACTGCACAACTGTTGATAGTCGAACTTTTGGAATTGCATTATCATCAATTTGGCCGAAAATTCGAGAACATGAGGTACTGCGGTCAAGATTTCTCCGTAATGGTTTTCTTTTAAGATAAATCACTTTGTAGTGATTGTTACTGACTAAATTTCAGTTGGATGTAACAGTATTTGGACAATGTCTATCAGCTTTTTCAAATAAGATAGCTGAAAGAATGAAGGAGTTCGAAAAGTTTATTGTCGATGATGCTGTTGCATCACTAGCGAAGGTATCTTTTTGTTTTGCTTATTCTGACATCTTGATATCTACGACTTTAAAAAAAGCTATTCTTTACATCAATGGCTAATTAACCTTCAGTGTTCATTGTTTACTTTTTTCATGTGCACTATTTGAATTGGCCTATAAAATATTACTGTTATTTTACCCAGGAATATAACCTACATGGTTTTCTTGGTCGCAATGATAGTAACATGCAGTTTTCATAAATATCTTGAAATTAAAATATTTCAAGTACATCAGTTTGACTATAAAATTAATGATATTATTCGTGAAAAGTGGAAGGGATTTTTGGATGGAAATCAAGATCTTTATTGTTTCAGTCATTTTCGCAACTGTTTCAAGTTAAAAGCATATTAGAATGAAGAATTAACTTAATGTTAGTGATATTAAAAGGCAATTATTGAACTGACACAGTTTTGCCTAAAAATTCAAAAATTTTATAGGGATTATACGTAGTTTCAAAAAAGTTTTGCTAACATCACTCATTGAAATGTCAAGTTAATTACTTTTCAGATTTTAGATGGTGTCTGTGGGATTCCTCGTCAGTATCGTTGGACGAAGAAGCCCCTACCAACTGAAATATCTCCATATATCAGTGAAACATCAGCTGCACTAAAATTAATCAGAGTTGTTTTCGCTATTTATTTGTTTTCATCCATTTTCAAAGTTTTTTGAGGCTGAAGACTTTCACAAATTGTTCAATCAATAAAATTATAGGATGAAATGGAGCATTGTTGCTGGGATGAAGAAAACTCTGCAAGTGTATTTAAAGAAATATTTACTGAATTACTAAAGATATTTTCTTTGAAGGCAAAAGAAGTACGTTTTTTAGTTTTATTTTTCCCTTTAGATGTTTAATTATTTACATGAAGAACTTTTAAGGTTCTATTTTCTCTTTCGAAATATACTAGGTGATATTTTCTAGTATAGATGAATTTCAAATTATGTCGACACTTCAGTGAGTGGTGTTAATATTCTAAAATTTTTAAGAAAAAGATGTTTTCTTTCAAAACGTGCAATGGTAGCTTTTATAGCAATAATTTTAAATGGCTAATGGTTGTGTTGACAAGCTTGTTCAAATAGTTTTAGGTCCTGGAATCTGTTGAACAAACAGAAACAAGTCTCCAACGTTTCAAGCGAAAGTCGTTGGCAGTAAATGAGAATAATGTCGATTCTGATGAAAATAAAATAAGACGACAGCTGCTGTTAGATTTGGACTACTTCAAAACATGGGCAGTATCATGTAACATTGAAATAGCGCATGTAGAATCATTGATGTTACGTGCTAATCTTTCAACAGAAACCCTTCAAGTGCCCAGCCTGATCCATTCAGTTCCTAATATGACTAGTACTGCGGAAGAGAGACATGAAGAGTGAATAGATTTGATTATATACTGTGTGATAGAGTTGGAGCGGCTGTAACAGTTGTCCTTATTTAATGCCTTGCTCATTACTCAAAATATTGAAGTATCGAACCAAAAAAATGAGTTCTGATACAATTATGGAGCATATTTCTCTACTATTTGTCACCTGTTTCATTAACTCTCTGTTTTTTACTTAGCTGACTATGCGAATGATTGTCGCTAAATTTTTTCTTCTTCGGATTTCATTTAAAATCTCAAAAAAATCGATTTGTTGTAAAAAGTTTTGTTGATGGGAGGAAATTTGTTTTGTTTTTCTCCTTTTTTTCTCTCAACGGGTGCTATATTTTATGCACAAATTTATTAACCTCTGAGTCATTATCTTTAGAAGAATATTGGTGTTCCCATCTCAGTATGTAACTGTGATATAACTGCTTATGATAAAGAATTAACAAATTATTGATGTAGTTGTTGAGTTAGTTCTCTCTATTTTCTACTTATTAAAATCAAAAGAAAAGTTATTGGGCTGATGTTTGGAAGCTTTTGAATTGGACAGTATTGAAATCTCATTAGATGGGTTATCTCGTCACTTCTTAAAATTGGGCAAGAAATATTTGATATTTGATGCAGTGGGGAATCACTCTAATGTTTGGATTTGGACAGTTTACAGTAGTAAACTGCTAATATTTACTTTTTTTTCCATTTAAGGATGTGTTGGGTATAGAATGTGTTCAGGATTTCTTTAATTGGTAGATTTTGCCTTCATGTGCGATTCAGTCCCGAAATCTGTAAACAATCCAAAAGGACATTCATTTCAGTTTAAGACAGTTTAGAAGAATGAGTGCTACATGGGCGGATATACAGCGTTTAGCTGCCGATTTTCAACGGTTACAACTGGCTGAAAGTTCAAAGAGGTTAACATCTTTTTTTTTGTTCTTTAAATTCAAGATTAAAAAGTAAGCACTGAAATTATGTTTCTTGTGAACCACCATTAAATCGATCATTTCTTTTAAGACTGTCGGAGAATAATTGTGTGGAGTTGATCTCAATGTTAACTGGATCGAAAGCAATCGATATTGTGTTCACATCCGATGGTAAAGAGTACGTTACTCGAAAACATTTGCTTACCGAGATAAAAAATGAATGTGTCGGACGAGGTAATTTGTTCATTTTCTCTCTGCGGTAATTATCCGTTATGATTTGTTAAGCGATATTATTACGTGTGTGGTTCAAGTTTTTTATCAGTTTTCAAATTATACCTTAAGTTGGCATAGTCGGCATGGTCAGTATAAGAACTGTCCACAAAAAATGTAGTTTTCATAATGAAGTAGCACAGACTATTTAATAAATGCGTTATTTGTTTTAGGGGGACGGATTTCATTATCAGATTTAGCCCATGCTTTGAATGTGGATTACGAGCACGTTGAAAATACCGTATCTGTCATTACTAAGCAGTCGTCTGCTTTCATTCTTTGCAATGCAGAGCTAATTTCCAGGTTTGCTGTTCGGCAGTTTTGTATTATTTGTAAAACTTGTCATATTTGAAGTAGCGGTGAAAAAAATTTACAGAAATAATTCATTTAGTTCCTTACGATTACTCCTCAGCTTTATTTTCTTATATATCATTTGTTCACCTTTTTATCGTCTCTAACTTTGTTAATTGTGTACTTCTTCAGAGATTATATAGATATATTGTGCAAAGAATTGAATGAACAGTTAATGGATTTTGGCGTCATTTCCATATCTCAACTAACGAAAATGTGGGATTTGCCTACTGAAGTACTGAACAGTTTAGTTCTGGTAGAAGTTGGCTTAAAGATTGATGCTGTACGCGATGGAGATGCGCTCTATACGCGGTCTTATTTATCTGGTCAGCGAAATATCATTAAAGCTATGCTTTGTGGATTGACCAAGTTCGTTGTGAAGTTTACATAAGGTTTTGGTTGAAGTAGATAATATTTTAATATTAGAACTCTGGATCACTGTCTTTTTTGACCAAACATTCTGAGATTCTATATCTTTTCCTTTCAGAGTGACACCGATATCTAAACTGCAGTCGGAGTTGGGATTAACTAATGCAATGTTTTGGTCACTTTTCGAGGAACTCATTGCGATGGGAGAGGTTCTTTTATTAAAAAGAGAAACATTGAGTCGCAAGAAAATTGTTTGATTTTATAACCACTTAAAGAGCAAAGAATGTTTCGTTAGTTGTGGTATCCCCATTAATTATATTTACAACTTATTTTTTTGGGTTCAGTTGAAGATCGATTTTCTTTTAATGAGAGTGCTAAATTCGACTCGTTTACATACTGTAGTTTTCATTTTTTTGCAGAAACAGTTGCCACCAAACAAAATATTTCTATTAATTGGGTGTTTCTTCAGATAGCATAAATTCTTATCTTGCTAACAATTCGTTTAACTTCTTTATAGCTCATTTCCTATAGCCATTTCTGACTTTTATAATCATCATCTGTTTGTTAGAGTTAAAGGCATTCAGTTTTTCAGGTACCTGGAAAAATAATCGGCAATCGGGCTTCAAGTCACTGTTTGTATCACCCAAATATTTATACGATTCTCGTTAGGCAGTATATAGTAAAGACTTTCTTACAAGAGGGGATCTTAGGTATTATTTGGATTTATTTTAATTGAAATGTTGATCTGGAGTTGATAAGTTAACAGTCTTTTCGCTGACTTCTTTAAATAGACTTGTAGTTCAATTCATTGTTGAAATTGCATTTATGAGTTCATAATTTCAGAATTAGCAATGTTCAGAAAGTTCTCCGTAGTAGAACCGAAGATTTATGTGAAGGAAGTATTGACAGACACTGAGTATTCGACATTAATGTATTTCCCATCAGCTATTATAAGCAGGAAGGTTTGGGATGAAATCGAAGTAATTGTGAAAGAGAAGGTTAGTGGACATAGAATCTTTTTCTAAGTTTCCACGTATACATATCTATAAAAACATAAATTTAATTCTAACTGTCGTTGTTTTAGATGAATTCAAAATCGTTTGTTGATGTTCGACAGTGTGTGCCAGAAATTGTTCGAAGTGATGCAGACGTTGAGCAAGCAATTTCTTTTTTAGTGAAGAGTAGCGAGGTTTGTCATGAATACTGATTAATTTAGCTGTTATCTTGTAGAAGTCGTATTTCAGTGTCTTATATTCATTGTTTTCAAAGGATTGGTTGTTCGTTTTGGGTACTTCTTATATTTACTCTCGGCAACTTCTCTCATCTGCAGTGCGAGATTTAGATGGGTTGATTAATGCACGTGCTGAAGGAATTGCTTCCAACTGGGGTAAACAGAAAACATCTAAAAAGCAGGAAAAGGTATGCTGCGCGAAAATTTTTAATTCTACCTTGCTGATTTATAGTGTTTTGATCATTTATAGAGAAGAAAGATGTTGGATAAGGTATAATTTCTGTCGTTTATTATCTTTTTTTAAGAAAGTTGCTGAACCTCCTTACAGAAACAAGACGATGAATGGGGTACAATAAAAAGCAAAAAAGGTAAAGGTGGAAAGGGAAAGAAACAGATTTTAACTGAAGAATCAGCTGCAGGTATATGAGTTTGATTCCGAGAATGAAAAATAGCCTTCTCTTTCCTTTGTATAAGTAACGGTTCATAGATTTCTGAATTCCTTGATGATTTCCGTGTATTTGGAACGGTATTTTTCGGAGATGATCAATTTTTTTTTTTTTTCAGTTCTTCATGAAAGAACTCGTTTTAATAAAGCTTTCCTTGTCGTTTAGAAATTTTTTAGTATAAATTTTAGAGTTACCAATTAGACTGTCTGAAGAAGAATTAATCGAAGAACTAGAGAAGATGAGTGATATGCCGACTGAATTGCTCGAAGATGTTGTTGAGCAAATACGAACAAAAGCAGAGGCTTTGTTGAGAACTCGATTAGAAGTACTGTTGAATAATGTGCAAACGATTTCTGTGCAGGACCAGAAACGAGCTCATGCGCAACTGCAAGAAACATTATCTACATTGTATAATAATATCTGTATTTTCGAAGATGGCGCAGCCAGTTTTGAAGGTGAATATTTTTACACAGAGTCTTTGAATTTGTCGTTTTATCAGGTTCTGCAAATTAATGAAATGTGTATCTTTAAATAATACTCTTATCCAATTGAGTCGATAATATTTTATTGGTGTCGGGGAAATGAAATGCTATTCTATCAGTTGCTCTCGTTAACTCGATCTTGAAAGTGGAAAAATTTAGCCGATTATGGAGAATTTTAGTATATTCTAAACATACCTCGAAATATAAGGGTTCAATAATGTAATTTTTAGAATAGTTTTTCTCGTGAAAAATTACATTTTTGATTTAGATACGGTGGCCGCTAACCTTAAAATACATCTTCTCCGCACATTATGTACGCATTTTGCAAATATTGTGTTATCTTATTTATCAAGAACACAAAATGTTGATACTCTTACGACAAAGGTACTTAAGTGTTACATCAAGTTTAGTTTATTAATGCGCTGTGTTGACAAATAATATTGAAGATGTAATTCATATATTCACTGGAAACTGTTTAAGTTTAATATTTCAATTACTGGTTATTTTGCACTCATTCATTTTACCTAGATTGTTGACTCTTGCTCGTGAATTTGATTTCTTAATCATCATTCTTTATCATCCATGAATTAAACAACAGATATAATCTCTCCTTTTCTTTGTGTTGTAGGCTCGAAGTGAAACAATAGCGAATATTGAAAGTGTAGATAACCGTATGGCAGTTGAGAAATTATTCACAGCGTTGTCATCAAAAGACCTGGTATTATTCCATCATGCAGTATTTGGTGTTTGCTCATCAGCTGTTTGCGCCTTGAATTTAAAAATGCCTGACAAAAAGCAACGGTTTAGTGTTTTATTTTGCTTCACTTCAGATAAACTTGTTATTTGTTTGAACCATTTCATTACTCCATTGGAAGTTTTATTTAGTTGAATCTAATTACCTAATTACTCGGAAACTGTATGATTGTCACGAAAACATTTCGTTTCAGTGTAGAACTTTTTTATTTCATTTCTACTGCTTTATGAGCTGTTTTTCTATTGTTATTTTCAGTGCGGATTTGGTCAAAACATATGAAGATGAATTAGTAAACCAGTTACGTGACTGCACGGATCCACCTTCTGGTCTTCTTTTATCACTTTTGATACTATTAGCAAGGAATGAAAAAATTGCGGTGCATGCTTCCGGAAAATTTGTTTCACATTTGATTGCAAAGGTAAGAAAAAGTAGAAAAAATATTCAAGGGTGATCAGTTCTGCACAAGCGACCCATATTATGCTGCAGATTCTCGAATAGGTTTTACTTCATCCTTTCATCATTATAAAATCCAAATATTTTATCTATTAGCAAGAATTGACGATTACTTTTAGGTTGAAAATCACCCGGAAACAACTGCGCCGCTTGTCGAATTGCTAACAAGCTCCCAGAAAGCGGTTATTGCAAGCATGCAGTCCAAAGGAGATGTAAGTTTGATGGAAAAACTGGATGAAAAAATGGTAGCCCTGAAGGCAATGGTGAATGGTTTTGAATATGTGGAGAAATCAATAGTTGGTGAAGGTGTGTTCGAATTCTGATTAAAATGAGTTCTTTGCTGCTGTTAACCTTTACTGTGTTTTCGTTTTAGTTTTTATAAATATAGGAAAATTAACTGGCACAGTCACTTTTTCTTGATTCATTTCAGATTTGCCAGATGATAATGTTACAGTTCAGAACCCCTAGTTCTTGTTCTTTTAAGATGTCTCATGTTTTGTGTTTTGACAAACATATTTTTATGCATTCGAGAAAACATCTGTTTATTTGTTGGTTTGAATTTCTTTCTTTAGTCACTTTCTTTAAGATTCAAGTTGTAAGTTTCGATCAGCTCGACGGAATCTCTTTCCTTTTTAATTCTTTGTGTTTTTGTACTATTGAATTTCTCTCAGTATGCCTATCGTGAAAGTATTCTGGTAATGGGACCTGGTAATCCTTATTTTCTATAACATACCTATGAATGTTATTAAAATATACTATTTTCTACCACATAAATTTGCGACAATAGTCAAATCAATCTATTTTATGATTAAGCAATTGGAAATCCCTCTCACATAGTATTTTGAAATACCTCATAGTTACAAGTTTTCCAAGCCGACATTCCTTTTTGTTTGCGTGAGCAGTCAAATCTGGGTCCAAAGAGGTATTAAAGGTCAAAGTCTAATTGTATTGTTTTAAAGGGATGGATTGCTTATCACTTTATGGGTTTACTGATGAATCTATTACCATCATGTTCATTCCGTCCTACTTTATTTTGCTCTTCATTTCCTTATTTTACGTAGATTATCCGTTTTATCTGTTGTCTTAAGAAATCAGAGAAGATGAAAAAAACAAAAATGTAAGATTAATCAGTAAATTGTTAGAAGAAAGTCTTGTTAAAGTTGGAATGTTTTCAAATGTTGTGATTTTTTTGGACTCTAATTGAACAATCTGAAGAACTTCATTGGATAGCCTTTCGTATTTATACATTTTGAGGGCACCTTTTAGGAATTGGAAAGAGAACTTATATTGTATGAGTATGTATTATCGTGGAGAGGAAAAAAATTTGCTAACTTTAGGACCCTTTAGTCCTTTGAATTTGCACTTTTCTTTCCTATGAGCAAACTGCATCGATTTTTAGGTTCTAAGATAAATAAGAGGCTATTTCTGATGTAACTTTGAGTTTTAAATGGAGATTCGCATGTTTGTAATTTTCATTCAGTCTATGTTTTGATGTTAATAGTAGTTCTAAAGCAAAGAAATTGGTGAGATATATTTCATTATTGGTTAAAACATTATTTTAACAATTTTTAAAAAAAATTAAATAAAATCAGGTGAAGACTGTCCACTGTGACTTTTTTCATGCATTTTATGCACTTCAAATAAGTTCTCCCAAGGGGCTGATGGAAATAGTGAAAAAACTGTAATCGAAATTTATGACTTCCAACTCTTTATTTCCTTATTCTTCATCAGCGTTGTCAGCATTCTGAATTACAAAACAGTATAAGTGGAGTTGAAATTGTTTATTACTGCTTGCCATATGATTTCTATCTGAAAGATTTTCCACCGATGCTGAGACTGCTTAAAATTTTCAATAATAATTTTTCTGACATCGGTAGAATTTCGTTCAGAGGAAAATAGCTGAGAATAAAATAATTTATATAACACCTAGTGTTATGACCTTGATTAGTTCCCTAATTGATCAAATATATCTTAATTTAATTATTTAATTGATCGTTTCTATTCCTTCCCACCTCCACCCCACAAAACTGAAAATTTTCTATTAGCTTTCTTAAACGTCGTTGGATACAAACACGAAAAAAGCTGCTTACAGTATTTATTGAAATTCCTCTTGTCCTATTGCCTGTGCAAGTTACAGTATGTATTTGCAATCACGTATATTTGTAGTAATTGTTCATTGCTTGAAGACTTCATTTAAATTTATTCTCGGTATTTCTGATGATGAAACTAGCAAAGTGTGCTTTGATGATTAAGAGAATGAAGTGAGATATTGCATTTATGACAGGTCACAGAAGTTCATCTCCAACTTCAGATGATGGTATAATGTTAAAGGGTGTCAGGTATTGTATGATGGCCTAATCCCTCTTGTAGGGATAGAACTATTCGGGGGCAGTAGTTTGTCATAGCATTTCTTTAAAGAGTCTCTTTTATTCCTCAATGTTCGCTAAAAAAAATTTTTTCAAAATGAACTTCTCAGTTGAAAGGGTCCACTGTTTTGTCTCTTCTGCCATAAAAAATTCAATTTTACTTTAGCAAAAAAAGAAACATTGAACTGACAACCAGCAGAGCTGATAAGCTACCAGTAAAGAAAGGAAACCATTCGAGAAACACTGAAAAAAAAAAAAAACACCATTGATTGCTGGTTGTTCTACTGATACTGAGTAACATCACTTGAACACCTCTCATCATTTCATCCAAAAAGTTTAGAGTTATCAAAGAGTTTTCTCATTTCTTCACTTTTTTCTTTCCCTCAATACCATTCCATGGAAAATAACTTTTCCATACTTATCGCGTTTGAAGTTTCCTTAGACTTCTGAAAATCAATTCTTGTTTTCATTCTGTTTCTGCTACACCTTTACTAATAAGATCGACATCGAAGTGTTTTTTGGTATAGATATAACCATTTATAATTCCTAGCCTATAAATATTTTGATGAATTAGGATGTATTAAAGGTGAACTATAATGGGATCATTTACAATCATTTTCCTGGATTTCTTTCCTAAAAACACTTCCAAGTGAAATTTCGATTTTTTGATGAATTCCATAGCACTTCTTTGTTTTAAATCATTTCATTTTTTCGAAAGAACTGGAAGAATTTCCAGACAATAATTAGCCATGAAATAATGGAGCTATATTCAGGTATATGCTGTTTCTCATTTAAAATTCCCTTCCTGCTGAGAAATTTTTCTACAACTACTATGTAACACTACTTTGACATAAAGTTTGGATATTGATGACTTTACACCTGATTTTTGATTTATCCAAACTCGATCTGTTTGATTCATAGCACTCAAGAAATCGATAAGTCCTGAAGACGATTTTCTACAGTAAACAAAACAAGCAACCGAGAGATGCCCATGAAGTGCTCGGGATCCATTGCACCAGACATTTTCTGTTCCATTTATCACTGATTAGTGTGAATTTCTCAAGTGATTACAAAACTTCATAATTAGTTCACATTTTCAATTATCTTTTATCATCTGATAGTAAGAGATATCCCTGATCTGACCTTGTCAGTCTTCAAGAAGCTGCAGTTAGAGAGGAGAGGCCAGTCACCTCTCTCTCGGCTGGTGGGTCGGTTGGGAGGATGTCTGCGGGAGAAGAGAGGACAGTGAGTGGACCTCAGACTCTGGCTGACCTTCCTCTCCACCCAGACTAGACTAGACACTCACTCGATTTGAGCCTCCAGCAGGAGTCATTCATTGATTTCAGCCCTTTCCCTTCGTCTGTTGTGTCAACTTCCCTTGGAACTCTGCCAATATTCGTTCCCTTTTCCTGTCAAACTTTAATCAAATTATTCTTTAATTAACTGTGAGCACATCTTTCGTATATGTCTGATTTGCGTTCAAAATATGACGACAGTTCGAGGTCAGAAAGGTCGTACTGCTTCTCTCTGCTGAACAGTCGAAAGGTCACATTCTTCCTTCCTCCACACTTTCCCAAACATAATAATTTTATTAAGATTTATTGGAATGATTATTTGAAGAAAGTGATTGGAAAAAACTAAAAGTAAAATGGAAAATGTTTCTCAAGTTTCAGTGGCAGTATGTGCGCATTGTGTATTGTATGATCTATACGGTTATCAGTCATTTTGAATAATCAACATCCTGCTACTGATTGAGACTCAGATTCAGGTGGATGATAAAATTCATTTCCATCACTTCGATACCATTACATTCGCACTGAGTTTGCATGTTTTTTCTTGAATATAATAGCATTTTCTCTCTCATTCCTACATGCTACATACCTTCAGTGTCATTCTTGTGCCATGCGATTGCAGTTGAATGCAATCTGCGGTCTGCAGTCGCGCGTTATCATCTGCCTCTGAAATTAGAGTGTACTAAGTGACCCTGATATTATGGATCGATCGGTGAGTCCGCACTGAAAACAGTGAATCAGTTCTGCAGCACCCACTGTACAACACCTATTTCCACCGATTGATCAGTAGAGGCTCACTGTTTCAGATGATTTTAGTCGGCTTCAGAAGTGCAGTGGCTCGGATTCTGATGTTACGGACAGTTGCACTCTAACACTGGAATAGAGATTCGCTTATAGTCAAATTAAAGTATACCGATTCCTCTTCGACACAGATTTACTTATTTGTTTATCCCGTCATTTTTGAAAACAAAATAGTGCACTTTTGCCTTCGAAGTTCTAAAATTCAAATTTCAAAATGATGTTGTTTTCGTCAGTTAATTCTTTTATAAAAATTTAGTTTGGTATATATTCAGCAATATAAAATAGTGATGAAGTCAATATATAATCCATCTGATTAATTCATTTTACTTCATTATGGTCTCAACATCACTGAAGCTGCTTTTTTGAAAGATGAATATTTTCCTCCTATCAATAATTAAGGCATTTTATTAATAGCTCTAAAGTGTTAAGGACCAAAAAATGGCACTATCTTGACGATTAGCAAAATACTGCCATTTGGGCTAGAACAGTTCTACAGATATTTTTATCTCTGCATTTCAGTTAAATGCTTCAGTGTTTTAGTCTTTCAGGAGTTAAAATACTACATTAGCGTTTCGAAATCTTTTTAAATTTTGCTGGAATCATCGGATGCTTTGTATAACGAATCATGCTTTCAGTAAGGTGAAGTGGTCGGATTTCTCTAAATTTGTTTTTAGCGAAATTTATCAGGCGATGATGACTCATTTCTGAATTTGTTTCAATAGGAACATTTGTTGTTTTCAACTGATTTTTGGATTTGTTGTTCTTTGATTTATTTTAGAATTTGTCTTAAATTTTTCAAATTTTAAGATAATCAAAAGTAGCAAAGGTTCCTTCCTTCACAGTGAATTCAAAAATGATCACAATCGCTGCACAAATTTCGCCAAAATTGAATTCGGAAGAACTTGATCATTGTACCCTTTTTTTCATACAAATCTTTCGTTTGCTATCCCCAAAAAGATCTCACTGAATTTTCTAACAGCGTCGAAATTACTTGAGCAACAGACAAAAATGAACAGAAAATTTGAAAAAACGCAACGGGAAGCCTTGTCATTGTATTATGTCAGACGAAGGATATTGGTTGTCACTGAGAATTCACTGATTCAAAGTTTGCTTTGACATCATAATATCCAGTCTTAACTTGCTATCACTGTCCCAAGGCTATTAGCGTGTGAGGAATTTTTCCTGCAAGTTAAACAGCCATCTATCCACTTTAATTGTCGTTATCTGAGCACACTGTCCTTACCGAGCCAAGAAACAAAATCAATGAAGGGCGAGGATGATTGTTGACAGTTAGTACTCTAATAGGGTCAAACAGCTGACTTTTCTTTTGTTCCACATAAACAAAGAGAGTTTTTAGTTTTTGTTTCGTCTTTATAATGCATAATCCTCAGTTTAACGGTGTACCTACATCATCTTCTCAGTTATCAGATATCAGTAACAATTAGAGTTGCTATTGTTAAATTAGAGATTACTTGCTTCATCCTTGTTTCTACTTATACCTTTTTAAAATAATGCGCATTTTAACGAGCACTGCCGACTTGGAAATTATCCAACCAGCTGATTCACAAATCTATTGAGTACTGAGATATTTCTACCCGTGTCACATTGTCCAGGTGTTCATTTTAAAAAATTTAAAATTCTAATTATTCCTTAACAGCAGATATTTTTCATTATCCTTTTTACAATTAGGAAGAATATAGGGGATATATTAAGTTCAACAATTAAGACAACCTAATAAGAGATTTGTCAAAAATTCTGGAAAGATTTTCAAGAATTAACTGCAGTAGAAGCAGTTTCCACGATCTCTATAAATCCAAAACAGATTGCAATTAGTCTAGTAAGTTATAATTATTTCTAGTTCGAAGTGATTTAGTTTCCATTCATAATTATATTAAATTATTAAGCCACTTCGGTAATCTAATCTAAGCCGTTCCAGCTAATCTCAATTCTATAGTTCGTTATTTCCAGTTTTTTACACCTTTATCACCGAACGCAGTTATATTTCATTTCATCACTACGATGTTAATTGCTGGAATTAAACTTCAGATAAATTCACATTTTTTCTTCTTTCTTTCTCTCAATAGGGTTATTTATCATGGAGCTGCTGGCATTTTTCCAATGTTTCCTTCATAAAGACAAATTTTTGGAAATTTAATGGGGTCTCATACCTTCGACAGATATGATGCAGGGTTCTCTTGTAATTTACTGATTCACTTTTAAAGCTCAATGAAATTAGCACCGTTAGGAATTAGTTTATGGATTATCGTCTTCAGTTATATCCTTCACGAATCTTTTTTTTCGCTCGAATTGCAAGGGCAGGTGGTAGCTGCACTGTCTGCTGCAAAAATGTTTTGTCTTTTTGAGAGAATTTGAAATTTAATTAAGTTTATCATGTTTTCAAAAAGCTCTTGAAAAAAAATTCGGAACCATCTAAGTTTCAAGAAGGTAGAAGATAGCTACCCAGTCAGAGGTTTAACAAAACATTGCTGGATGGAATAAGGGAAGACTTGAAGTGAACTTATTCCATTTAAAGAAATAGATTTTATTATGGAATGTGTGTAAATGAAAATGAAACTGCTAGATTTCAATGCAGACATCACCATTTGAAGGGAAATTTAAAACGACAGGTTATTGTTTGTTTTCTCGTTCTGCTGAAAGAATTTTTGTCGATAGTGAGAGCCAGACAGAGTCATTCCTTTTTTTGACTTTTATGGAATATTTCTCAGCTTTTGAATAACTAATTATGATATATACGAGATTTATTTACAAAAAAATCAAATAAACTTCGTTTAAACGAAAAATGTTGATAAAGAAAAGTTTCTGGATTATGGTACTTTTTCCACTTCTTAGAGCGAAACTTCATTTTCCAGTGTCTTAAAAATTAAATCTTCTATCAAAGACTGTTTTATTCTCCCCTTCGTGCTCTTCATTATGCAGTACCGGAATAATTTTGTTATCGTTACGTAAAAAATATTCACTCATTTACAAGGTTTTAATTATTTTCATGTTCCTCAAAAAATAGTACTCTTAAAGAAGTTCTAAAATGGAAAGGTTGCTGCTCAAAGAAACGAATCTTCTATGTTTTTCGAGCAGCCATTTTAGAACCTGTTTAACCATATTGCTGTTTGGAAAGGAAAATAGTTATGTTTCATGAGCTAATTAGTTCGATACATTTTATTCTTACAGATGACAGATAGTGGACACTTTGTCACTTTGTTTAACTTATGGGACTAACTAAAAGTTCACAGCACTCTCGGGAATATTTTGTATGATGTAGTTAAAATGAATCATAGATCTAACTTGAATCAGCATGCAAAGATCTTTGTAAAGAATTTTTTGAAATATCACAAAGAATGATTGTATCAAAACTCTGTTGATGCTTCAGCTCAGTTATGATAAAAGAAAATAACTCATTGATAAGGAGGGTTTTATTATTCAACTCGTTCGTAAGCAAGGGGTTTCAATATTCAGTCTTCTGCACGTACAAATGTAAAGAACGGATTGATTTAGTGAGGGGAAAAAGTTTGATAAGGAGAAAAAAGTAGTAAACGCCTGTTGCTGATTGGTAATAGATAATCAGTCTTAGACAACAATGAGAGGACATAAGTGAGGGATGCTACTAGCTTCTAAATTCTAGCTAGACTAATCAAGACTGAAGTTGTTAGAACAAAAGTCCCCCTTAATGCGTTCATCTTCTTCATCATTGCACTTCATGTAGGAAGTAATCGGATAGATGTGTGCTGAGTGAGTAATTTTAATCTGCTTGCAGAGCACTTCCAAAGAAGATTGGTTGGAGTATGTGTTGATGAATCAGAGTGAGTTAGTACCTATTCTTTCTGGCTAATTTATTTGAAGCGAAACTTCTTACTTGACCTCTGGAATGTTGCCAGTTGAGATCGGTGCTGGATGATTTTGATCCTGGACAGACATTTTGTGTTTGATTGATTGCGTCTGGCTGAAACTGAGATGAACTCCAACTCCTTTTCGCCTAAATTTAGAACCACAGCTGAAGACTCAAGTTGCTGAACTTCCTTCTTTTCTCCCTCTCTCTCTCTCTCTCTCTCCTTTTCCGTCGCTTCATTTGATTTCTAGATAGACTAAGACCCTTTTTTCTAGAAATTTTTCCTTTCCGATTGGCATGCGATTTCACACAGTTATCCTGTTAATTACTTTCAACATTACACGCTATAGTCTACGAAAGAACTGTCATATTTTTCTGTGATAAAAATTAGGAAATTGATTATCAGTGCAAACTTGACAAAGTTTACCATTTTCAAACTTTGTCCTTGCTAAAAAAAAACACTGTCCACTCTTTATTGCGTTTTTTATCAATAGTTACTAAAAATTCAAGTGTTTAAAATATATAGCAGTAATTGCCTTTGCAAATTTAGCGATTAACTCCGGTCAGTGGTTAAAGTGAAATTTAAAAGTATATGGAACGAAACACCGTTCCTCAAACTTAGACTTTTATAGATTTTCAAAGAGTTCACTCGTATTCTTCCTTTCTCTCCTTTCTCACTATTTTCTTTTCACTTCCTGCTACCAAGAATTAATTTGTTTAAATGTAGTATTAGACTCGATTATAAGAACGGAAATTGGATAATGACAAGTGATTAAGTATTAACATCAGTAACCTTAAATTTATATATTTCTCTTTTGTTTCAAAATTTTTGTCACGTATTTTTGAAAAACGATATCTGAGGAAATATTCGGGGAAAAAGAGTTTCTCAAAAGCATCTTATAAATAGTTACAGGCTCGTAATTATTTCATTATTTCAAGTCGTCTTAATTACTCCATATGATTTATGTAAACTCCACTTTTTTTTTTTTTTTTATTCAAATTTGAGTCGAATTTTCGGCAGTGAGTACGAATTTAAAGAAATTTATATTTTTCTCTTTTATTTCAAAATTCTAGTGATTTGTAAGATATTTTCGAGTGCAAGAACAGTACGAAGAAATGGAATTTCGTGATAAAAAAGCAGGAAGGAATCAAAAAATAAATCTTAAAAAAGACGGGTTAGTGACAACTAACAGTTCATTTTAAAGTTAAGTATATTTTAATATAAAATTCGATAGTTGCTTTTGTGGGATCCTAGAAGTGAATCAATTTTTATAATCCAGTAAACTGGCACTGCTTCTGTATTTCTTCATCATTCTTATCAGTTAATCCTCTCATGTTTTCAATTCCAGTTGAATAATCTGTCCATGCATGTTTTGGAGAAAATGCAAACATATGAAGATTATAAAATTAGGACAGGAATGTGAAACAGCTCGGAGATTGTGCTTCGTAAATTGGAACTTGGAAGAGTTTATCAAAGGGAAAAATATTAGTGGAGATTTTATCATATTTGTTTTAAAATCAGTAATTTCCTGCTATTTTCGATTAAAACACTTCAAAGTTTATTTTAGCCCTAATATATGTCGGTTTTTCAACAATTTTTCTCGCCAAATCCTTAGCTTATCATTTGATCGGGTTGGTATAGAAAATTCTATAATTCTTGACGCTGATATTTTGACTGTTATTTCAGCCCGCGGCGAATTAAACTTGAAATGAACGTTTTACTTGAAATAAGCTTCTCAGTGTTGGACTAAGTTATTTAGTAGTGTCATTCTTATCATCTGAATTGTTGTTGAATTTATTGTTTTCGCTGATAAGAGACAAGTTCTTTAAGTCCTTTCCAAAAAAATGTGAATCTCTTTGTTGTGTGCAACAAATGGTTGAAATATTTTCAAAGATAGCTCATAATAAATGTAAACTGTGTGCTTAACAATTATCAGGCATTACAACTTTTAACAATTGCTCACCTTTTCTTTATTTTATCATTTCAATTATTTGGTTTGATCTAAACTGATTCAACCTAAGCCAGTTATTGGATGGTTAAGAAATGGAGCAGATAACCATTAGCTTTTCACTGTTATGAATACTCTGTCTACTATTCTATCATATAGCACCGGTTTTTATCAGAAATATGGCTCAAAAGAGGTCATGACGGATGTAATTGATTCTGATAAAAAGATCGAACACTAGCTTGGCGAGCAGAACTTTCTCCTTTCAGGATTGGGTAACTTATCTGAAATGTAATTAGTACAAAATGTTAGAAAGTTAATAGTGCATGTTGGTATTTTAAAAAAAGAAAGAGATGGAATGATTTGTTTAGAGAGAGGCTGATAATGAAGGAAAACAAACAGATTTAAAAGGGAGGACGAGAGGAAAAAAGTAGTGGCCATTAAGTTTTCTCATCATCCACTGATATTACATGAGCGTGAGGCTAGTTTTGCTTTTAGAGTGAAATTGAAAATGATATTACAGTATCCGACTGAAGCCGACATGCTAAAGTGGTAGAGTGGATCAAAATGAATGACTTGTAAATTGAAATCGGAAGGAAATGCGAAAAGAGGAGTGGTAATTCAGTTTAGCGTCTTCATACACAATCCACACCTTATGATATCCCTCAACTCAATGGTTCCTATAAAAAGCGAAATTTGAGTAACTTAGGTAGAGCGAAAGGGGTTAAGAATCTTAGTGAAAGGACAAAGGGAAACTTCCACAAGTGATCATCTTTTTATTGATTCAGTGAAAGAAAGAAAGAGATAAGCAAATGGTCTGCTCACGGATCACGTGGAGTTTCAAGTAGAAAACGCTAGGAAAAAGTAGTCATTGACAAATTACCTTTTCAGGTATCCTGCACATATCCGTCCGGTTCATTTCATCTTATTAATGCATTCTGTTCATAAAAGTTCAATGGAACATCATTTCGCAATATTCTCATCTCTCTCTCTCTGACACCTGTGTCAGTAGTGATTTGCTAACAAAGCTGGTTTTTTTTTAACTCGTCACCGGTCCAAAAAAGCTACTACTACCTAAACTGAAAATTATTTTACTGAAATAATTATTCGGTAAAATAGTTTGTCCATTCGGCATTCTTTTAAACATTTCTTAGCCTGACACTGCATAAACGGAGATCAGGAATTTGAAATAGATATGGAGAGATATGGAACTGATAGGCAATGAAGGAAGTAAGGAGTGATTATAATCTTTGACCTGTAAGTGATAGCGTTACATCATGCAAGGACGTATGCACTGATAGACAACTCTGTTTATCACTATACTTTGTTTATCGAGCTTAAGTTGCTTTAGCTCATAATTGAGTTGTCGGATTTTCAATCATTGAACCGAGTACTTCTTACCTTTTTACTGGTTCTTCGAGGTTTAATCATTGCTCTTTTCTTGATGTTAAAAGATTGTTTGTCAGATCAGTGGTCAATTAGTCGCAGGTATAATTATTAGAGAAAGTTAGTATAACATTCTTCAATGCATGTTTTACATTATTTGTTAATTGCTCATGTTCGTTGACACAATAACAAAGATAGTCTGTTGTTAAGATGATAAAGATGAACCCCAAAAAAAACTTTTTTTACCCCTCCTTCTCTCTCTCTCTCTAGTTTAATAATAACTACTAATTTGAGAAATGTTTCGAAATTTGATCTTTGTTCTAATGGATGTATGCCGTCGACAGTTGCACCCTTCGTACTCTTCCCTTTGAGTACATTCTCGAATAATTCATCGGAATCATTCCAAATCCTTCACTTCATTCATTCTTCACATTTCATACCAATGTTTGTAATGCAAATTTTATTGGCAACGAGTAGGAAGCCACAGTGGAAGTACTCGAGAACGTAAGCTCTGTTCGAGAGTATAAGGCCGTTGTAATTTAGTCATTGCTTCCTTTTATTGATATTTCATTTTGTATCATTTTGGGAAATATTGTGTGTGTCCGTCTATGTCCGTGTGCGTTGCTAAATTTCGCCATTTTTTCTGAAATCGATTATATGACACACTCAGCCGATGCATTTTATGACTCCAGCTGGATGTTAATTTTGCCATTTAAATGGATCGGTTTGCCGCAGGCTGTTAGGTATTACAGCTTCTTCCGTCATCCAACTCCGTGGAAAGTGTTCCTTGGAAGGCAACTTCCAAATTTTCCTTTCTGTTCTCTCTTTAGTTCTAGTCTTTTTTTATATTAATTTGCTGGATTTACTACGGGTATCAAACCTATGAATGATAATAATTCTCGAGATCGATGATTATTCAAGACGGCATGCTTACGTTCACAGCCACTGTTATTACATCTTTGGTTTGTATCATTTGTCAGTTAGTTACGAAATATTCCACTTGTTCGATCTCCCATTAATCGATATTCATTACGAAAGGAAGTTAACATTATAAGAGTTGCGAAATCTGACTGCTTTTGTTGCTGTTGCCGCTGCTGCTGATATGATATGATATCTCTAGGGCTTTGCCATATTTTATCATTTCATAGACAACAGCTGTTGTCTGCATTTTTATCAGGTTAATTATTCATTAGTTCATGCTACCTCGTAGTGAATCCGCAATTGTTGTGACACACAAATAGTATGGCATTTGTTCTTTCCCTCTTTTATTATTACCGCATTTTTTGTCTCTCACTTTCTTCATATGTTTTTATTCATTCATAAATATTTTTCACTATATTGATTGAATTTTTGCTGAATGTTCGATGGAATTTTTACGGTCCAGTTCGGTCGGTACTTATTGCCTTGATGACATGCATATGTTTGACCTTCAATTAAGATTGTTGTAATTATTAACTGCTTGTCATGAAGACTATTTTGAAATCCTAAATGCTTTTGATACATTCCAACTGCCTTCAACCATACGCGATAGTTCCAATTCAGTTCCTGTATTGAAAATCTGTATGGACATAAATGACATTATTTTGATAAGTGACAAAAAATCTCCTATCATATTACATCAGTGTTATAGTTTTTTTCTTCTTTGAAAATTAATAGTTCTAAGAGGTGTTGTAACGAATTTTCTCTTATTTTGTTATACTCAAAAGCTTCGCGCTAAGAATAAATGGCTTTTGTTATTTAATGAGTATTTTTTGATGCCATTGAGATGTTACAAAGTAGCAAAATTTCTTTCTCATCATTTTTTTTGTGGTAAAAAGAATTAGATAGTTTGACCCTCATCACAGATTAATTTTGAGTTCTTCATTATGTTATGGAGCTGTTTAACATATCAATACATTTCCTGACACGATCGCTGAACTCGGATGCGTTCGATTTCCATTTTTGGCCAGTTTTCCAAATTTCAAGCACGATATTAGTCAGAGTGTATTTGTTATTCTAATATAGTTTTTCTGTCATCTAATTCATTTCGAATTGGAACATAAATTGAGTTCTTATAAATAAGTGATATTTACAGCTTCGTCACAGTAAAGACATCCATAACTTAGCTCTAATCTTTACTTCCCTTTCCTTGAGAAGTATTTATTGTTATTTGAGTCTTAATTGTTCAGAAAGGTAAGAATGATGAATGCTCCATGCACATCTAGACATACAGCAGCCATTTCGCAGGAGTGGGAGGAAATTTCTTAAAATATAAACTAGTTTTTATCGAATTCGCACTAACTTGTAGCAAGGTTTTAGAAAACGAATATGGCCAGGATTTCCCTGCTATCTTATTAATGTCTGACATAGTGCCAAGTGAATCCTTCATCTTTATTTCTAATTAAGTGTTCTTTTCAGATATCTATTTTCATTTGTTAATGCAAGTTTCTTTTCTCACCATTAACTTCATTACCATGACCACTGAGATGTCTCAGAAGCAGTAAAATACATCACCGTTGCGCCGTACGTTATTAGACTGTAGTGAGGTTTAAAGCCTGTCGAGCAGTCTGACCGATATCTATATGTGTCCGATAATTCAGCATATAAAAATGAAATTTGATTTACACTGTGAGTCAGTACACTTTTTTGTTTTCAAGTAACAGTCCTGCCTTGACGCTGCATGTATGAGTTTGATCACTCTGTTTATCGCGCACTTACACCTGTTGAATGTTTGTTAACAGGTAAAGAAGCTCTCTCTGTTCTCTTCCATTAAGGATGGATTTTACATATATTTTTCTTCTCTATCGTTATTTATTTATGTGTCACCTTTTTGATGTTGTTATCCTGTTCAAGTAATCATCGCAATGAGTTTGAATGACTTTTTATATGTCGAGAACCTTAGATGAACCTGTTCACTGTCAGTTGCGTTATTCTGATGCAATGAGAAAGCAGTACTAACAGCTAAATTGCACAAAAGTCGAGATAAATAGTTAGACTCTTTCAGTCCGAATAATTAATAGAAATTTGGTTTATTTTTTAGGTAAATCTTGCTTAAGCATATGTATAATACTTAAAGAATCTGTTGACACTCATCAGATTTAGTTTTCTTTTTCATCATTTAGATCACCGTTTCGCAATCTATTATTTAAAAGAAAAAATTCGGATACAGTCACATAACTCGTTTTTCAACTTAGCGAAGTTTTATTATATCGAATTTTGTGAAGTGATAGTAAACTGGTTGAATATCTTTAGCCATGATGCTCTGTCTCACTACAACTGATGCTGAGAGAAGAAAATAAAGTGGGCTTGTAATGGTGATGGGAGGTGAAAACTCCTGTAAACTTGCTTGCTTTTTTCTTCATTAAAAAAAGCAAAAGATAGAAACTTGTTTATTTTTCTCGCTGTCTTTTATAATTAGAAAAGAATTCATATACATGCATATTCCTTCACATCATCCATCTCCCAATCATTCATTTAAACAAATTAAGAGGGCATTAACACTCCCCTTATACATGAAACAAGTTCTCGGATGAATTTTTCTCGAATATGTCGGTAGCTACAGCAGTGACAGTCCGTTTCCTCTTTTCATTTCCTCCTCTTTCTTTTTATCCTTACAAACCATTTTTATGATCTATAATCCATTAGGGAAACGAACTACTTCATTCTGATATCTCGATTTCAAGTGTTTAGTTTTGGTCTAAGAAGTAACAGGATATGCGGAGAGACCAAGAAGAAGAAGCATATTTGCAAAACTTGAAGCATTGTGCAAATGAAATAACTGGATATGGTTTATCTTTTTAGGTAATAGTTTAGAAGTGGAAAAAGGTTTTCTAAAGTAAAAGCTTATGTTCACAGTTCTGCAGATGCAATGTTGCTAGTTTATGGAGCAACATGGCAATAATTAATTGATAAACGAGGTGTTCCAGACAAGTTTCTTAGTTTTTTTTTTTTTTAATTACACCATGTAAATCGTTAATTTTTCCTCTCTCACACTCTTTTATATTAATCACTTTAATGGTTTTCTGTCAAAAAGTTTTCAAATTTAGTTTTCTTTCTAAACTTTTTCTTTCTTTAAAAAAATTTTTCTGCTAGAGATTATTTTGATGTCCTGATAGCTGGCATCAAATTGACAGGAAAAGTGATTAATGGAAGGTCTGTTTGGACTTTACTTTTGCCGGTTTTCAGTTGATAATTGTTAACGAAGGTACTAATATTTATATGAAGGATAATTTTTTTCTAATTGAGTTTGTTAACTTTTCATCGTTTTCTTGTATAAGCAGCTGTGTGTTACTGATTGGATCATGGATCACTTCCGGAAGTTTAAATTGTCCTTTGTAAAGCATGCTTTTAGATTGTTGTTGCTGTTCCAGCTAGTCATTTCAGGTATAAAAGGGTGAAGTTTTTTGGTGGAAAAAATTAAGCCATAAGATGACGTAAAGATATGCATGACTATTTCGGCAGTGTTAACTATCCAGAGACTAAAATTTTTTCAACTTAAGAAAAAAAAGCATTCCTGTCTCTCATGGTAGCTGGTTCATTCAGTTTCTCGAGTGTTTAGTATTTATTTTGTTGTGCGTTGTGTCTAGTAAAGTCTCATGGAGCGTTTGGTCTCTCTCGAGAAATCACCGATTGTGATATCGATGTTCTACCGCGTGTCATTATATTTTTTCAACAATTACAAGGTCAGCTAGAAAATTACGTCATTGCCTCTCAACTTCTGAGACTATCAATAACACTAACCGTCATGTTATCTTGCAGCAAAGAAAAAAATAAAGCACATCATAAGGCTGGACCTAGAGGATGCCACTTGAAATAACTATAAATTTAGTGTTTCGATCCGTCTCTTGGCTGGGAGTCTGTGCTAACAAGTTTTTATTGCACTTTATTTTTTGTTGCGGAAGGACTTCATAAAACCTCGTTTATTCAGTAGAGCCATAATTGATACATTCTTCTTATGTAGACAATTTGACTTTGAATTCCATTTTGAAGAATACATCAGTCAACACAAGACTAAAAAACAAGAATCTTCCAAAGTCTCCACTGGAGGTGACATGTGAGTTTGAGACGTGTGTGCGACAATCAATGAATTATTGCGCGCAGAACTTGAATTCTTGTTTTGGAGAAATATATAGGTTTACTACAATCTTTAAATCGTACTTTCTTGATAGGAAGAATAAGCTAAACCTGTCAGAGAATTTTGATGACGTTTTATTTATACATAAAATGTTTTTTTATAAAAGATATAGTTATGTTTAACTGGATTCTAACTTCATTTAAAAACACAAACTAAGAAAACTTAATTTTCCCTTTCTCTGTTTCGTACGCTTCAGCATGCATTTTCATCCCTGTGTCATTAGCATTCTTTCTTTGATTTGATTTTTTCTTTTTAAATCTCAGTTGATGGAAAATTAATTTGTCACTTGCGCATCAGATGCTTTCACTGACTAAGCATTTTGGCTGTTAAGTGAGCCTTATGCTTCTGAAAATCTTCTAAACACCTTAATTTGTAACTTGAAATTATAAAGGCCGTAAACTGAGGAATTTTTATAAATAAGGTGTGAAATAATGTTAGAGGATGCAGCACATATGTGTAAGAACATCCTAGCTAAGAAGATACTGTTGCTTTATATAGCTTTGAGGACTTTATTTCTGTGCAGTGCAAATAAATTAAGCTACCATTTAACCTAATCTAATTGTCAACTATATGCATGATCTAATTAAAAAAAATTTAGAATTTTTTCAAAATTTGACTTATAGTGGAGTGAATGTTTTATGTAACACATGGCATTGACGTTTTTATGCTTAGTTTAAAACATTCCATTATTGGTCGCTGAATAAGAAACAGATCGTACAGGTCAGGATATCTTCTAAGTATTCTATGCTAATTCTACCTGGAAGAAAAGACATCATGAGATCTGATTTAGTAATTATTAGAGTAGAAAAAGCAATATATACTACCTTGTTTATGCTTCGTTAACTAAAACACTAATAGATTCTTGAGCCAATAGCATTTTACCTTTTTCTTGCAATTTTGCCATGACTATCTCTTTCTATAGTCAGACAACTGATAATATTAGGAGAATAGCTGATAAATTTGTACCTGAGTAATTAGTAAAAACATTTACTTGCTGTTCTTGGCTGGTAAAATTTATGAAATGACATCAGCCTGTGCTCTAATCCTTTTGTATTTTTCTTTACTGTTTAGTTAACTGAAGTATTTTAGAACTTTTATGAATTTCATTTTGGAAGTGGCCAGGAAGGGCATAAAATTTTTTTAGTCTTGTTTATCAGTAGGTTTTTTTTAGCATTCAAGTTTGTGCTTTTTATGTTCCTCTGAAACTGAAATTGTACAGTTATCGAAAATTGAAGCTTAGCTCTTTTAGTTCATAAAAAGGTCTGGACTTATAAGGAAGTGAAGTCCTTTTCCCGAAAAGCTTTAATCTTTGGTTTCTTTTTTTTTTTTTTGCTTTATAGAAAAGCTTTAATTTTTCATTTATTTTACTTTTTTATTGCTAGAATTTTTTTATTTACTTTTATCCTTCTGCTATGGATTCATAATTCCGTAAAGAACACAACAACTGTTCTCGTTTTTAAAAGTTCGACATCCATGCCACCATCCAGACAAACGAGCTTCCGCATCTGCTGCTCTTGCTCTTTATACTTGGGCTGTCTAGTGCTTTGTAAAAATTTCAAGTACTGTTTTAATTAATGTGCTCTATACGAACTTCGCTCATGATAGCTTTCACCTGTAGACAACCATAAGCATAGGTAGAGATTGTGATCGCAGCACAGAGGACGGCTTGGGATAAGAAGTTCTTTCGAAAGAGAGATGAATGCACTTTACATGCGGCGACACATTTTTCTTTCCTTCCTTCTCCTTTGTTTGTACTTTTTTCCAATTTCACAGTTAAATTGCTGAAATTTGTTCCTTCCTTGTTCGCTCTAATTATTTAAATCCGAAATGTTCTTGTTTCGTTTGGTTCTCTGTCTGTTCTTCACTGAAATTTGGCCTCTATCTTGAAGTCTCACTTTATCTCATTGCTGTGATCGTTTGAAGAGCGCTGAAGACAAATTCGAATTAAGCATCATTCATCGTCTGTTTCAGGAAATAGGGAATCAGTATGACAGGCGGAAATTTCGACAGTCAGAGTTTCGACTCGCCATATCTTGGTATCAATAATCGTAAAGGTTTCACAGCAGGTGCAAGGACATCGCCAAATTATACCGCTGGTAAGAATGGTTTTTCGGTTCGAGGCGCTAAGACTCTTGGATGGTACTTGACTGATGAATTGTTCTTGAAGAACGGTGATACGAACCAGAATAAAGAAAAGAAAGAAGCTATATCAGAAAGTAAGTTTTTTGAACTTAAAAATGATGAAGGGAAAGTATTCTGTTGGAAACTACGATTATATTCACTACAACTTTACTGATTATCAAGTTTAAAGAGGCTTGAATGATGACATTGTTTGGCATAAACTTTATCAAACCATCAACAAGTACCATCTGTCCAGCCCTTCGCTATATGTTGCACGAACTGTAACAGTGTTAAGACATCCAGACGAATTTGAGAAATTCCTCAATTCATGATGGATTGAAATGTCAGTATTATACCATTTTTTACATTTGGAACAAATTTAATTGAAGAAAGCTTAATAGCTAGTGGAAAATGTAAGCTAAAAATGGTCGAATATCACTAGCATATATGTAGGCAGTTGTTAAATAACCAA
>PQVD01001315.1:0-50909 GCA_003012265.1 Setaria equina
ACAAATAATTGCGCAAAGCAGTAAATTTCGTATAAAGTCGAGTGTCAGTGATCAAAGATGATTGCTATGCGTTATATTTCACTGATGTCGCCATCTTGACGCATCGCTGATGAAACGCTACCAGCCAAACGACTGGAGCGCTCCAGTAGGAGTTGTTGGACACGACTGTTTGAGGATGGTATTTGACTAGCAGTATTAGAATTATTAGCATTAGCAGAAGAGAGTGCTAGGCTAGCCAAATTGCTCTGTTGGCCGTTCAAGGTAGCTAGTACAGAAATCAGATCGGGATTTGTCTTGGAGCGTTGGTAACGCTGTCGACGTCTCAATAACCAGGATGGCAGCTGCTCACCTGGATAGTGCATCACCGGAATCGGCAGTGATGGTCCTTCCGCGCTTTCAGTCGATAAAAGTGTTTCCTGAGTTGCCGACGAAAGAGGATTTGGATCGGAGGAACGTTGGTGAGAAAGCGGTTCCTTGGATTCAGAAGCACTGCGACAAATGATCCGGAAACGACTGCTTGTCTGTTTCTGTTGGACAGGTTCATTCTCGCATTCACTTTCATCACTTGTATTATTATAGTGGTTGCTGCTGTCACCACTGCTATCCATATTATTGATGGATGTCACTGCTGTATTCTGAATTCGACTGGCACGACGCATTTCATGCGCTGTACGGATGTTTTCAATTTTCTCATTCAGACTTGTGTCGTCGCTTGATAGTTGTCGTGGCAGTGGCGGCTTCTTTGTGAATTTAACTGTTCCCAATAGCTTTGGGGCGCTATTACCTGTGACATGGATGTTTTCATCCTTATGGTTGTTTAGCGGTACTGGTAACGGTATGTGCGTTTGATTAACTGATTTCAGGGGCTGCGATGGTTTTGCTATGGTACTATTAGTGGATGTCTGCAGTGGCTCTTCTGACAGTTTTAAAATATTTTTGGAATTTTGTGATAGTGACGCGGCAGTAGCACTGGCAGTCCTGCTAGTATTTTTAGTATGTGGTTGGGCAATTTCAGTCGTTGACTGATTCTTAGCTAAGATAACTGCTGATTCTGTTGTAGGTTGAACTTCATTTAATACCACACCTTTAGGAACAACTAGAAATTTGCTAGTTGAATTGTCATCATCGGGGGTGACACCACTCTGTCCAGAATTGTTGCCGAAAGCGGTGGTTGACAAATCCTCAGAGGTAACTTTCGCAGTTGCGGTTACTGAATTATTTTTCGCAGTAGCATTTGTATTTGCAAGTGAAAGGCTCACACCATTGCCAACAACGGTACGGCTCCACGGACTATTTCCTGGTTTATGGGAAGTGCTACTACTGGTACTTCCAGATGTTCCAGTGTTACTACCGCCGCCACCTGGTGATTGACCAGAATTATCAAATTTTTCAATCCTTAATCGATTCCAGGCTTCTTCTTCCATCTGTTGTCGACGACGGTATCGAATGGACATCACATCCTCCTCACCACCCTGGTAATTAACACGCATCCCATAACGACCCGCAATACCGCGAAAGTCGTTTTGGGCACGTCCACTTCCTTCCTCCAAATCAACCGATCGTTTGGCATACTTATAATTGTCCGATTCATAACCAATTTTCATCGGACGTGGTAGGTATGATTGTTCCAGCGGGAGATAGCGTCCGGCAAATTGCGGTAGCATTACAGTAAGCTCGCCAAAACTCGCAATAGCTGTCGGTAACTTTGAAGCATCATCCCCAGGCGAAAAGCGTAGCTTCTTCGAGAACAGTTCGTCAGCATCAGGCTGAAATTTGAGACTTCTTCAATCTTTTTAAAAATTTTAAAAAAGCGCAAGAAAAAATGTTGAATTAGCGTGACGTGGAAAAATTGATTGCGAATTAGTGAAGTAAGAGTAGCTTTGTAAAACTATTAGTTCTTGCAATGAAAATTTAGTGAAGTAAGAGTGGCTTTGTAAAATTATCAGTTCCCAAACACTTTGCGAATCAATCCTCGATTCTATTCAGTTATATCCTTTTATATTTTATTCTATTTCATTCGTATTTCACCAACATCTCTTTAAATTTCAAACTCGTGCGAATTACGCAGATTATATTATTAACTAATGTCGCTGATATGATCTACGCTAGTAGTGTAGTTGTCAAAGTTCTATTTTATCAGAAAGTTCATTTTATCTGTTGAAAATGCTATCGTTTCTGTACTCAGCGCAGTAGTTTCTATTTCAAAAAATAAATCAAGGAGGGATAGAGTTGGATAAGTTTAAGTAGAAGAAGCACTTTGTATCCATTAAAAAAAAAGGATGAGACAGCCTTGAATTTTTTAAACCATAATATTAGTTTAGAACTGAACGCTTACAACAAGGTTGTAACTTTTTAAATTTATTACAAAAGATTATATTTTCGGGTACCATATATAAGATAAACAACAAATAGATTTAGTTTACTTGAAAATTCCTTAGATATTCCAATCCTTCCGAGAAAACATTTTTCAATTTCACCAATTCAGAATCGTGCACTTCTCGTTCACCTTTTAATGCCGCTTCCAAATATGCACAACCTGTAATAAAGATGATTTTTATTTTTCCTATGAGGTAAACCAATTTTCTTCGAGAGATTTCTTTAATATGTAATATTACGATTTTCCATTGACTGAGATTCATTTGATTGTTAATTAAGTAGTTAATTAAAGGTCATCAGCATACGTATGATTCCCCAGAAAGACTTTCTGAATAGTGATTGCTTCGAAACTTTTAATGACATAAGTTGGAAGCAATAAAAATAAAATTATTCAGTGGGAAAAGAAATAACTATCAGTGAACTGTACGTTCAACTTTCCCAAATTGCGTGTTATATCATCAAATTAAATGACTGGAGTGGCAATTGAAATATATTAATAGAATTTAGGACCTTCGCTCATATTCGAACTTTCAATTTCAAGCACATCACGCAAATTACGCATAAGTCTAGTTTCAGTTGCGTTGAATGTTTCGATTTCTTCAATGAACATCTCTTCGCGTTTTTTCAGTTCTCGATAATAACGACGAAAATATTCTTTGACCTACAAATGTAAATTTCAAGTGACGCTAATAAGGACCACGTTAAGACTCTATTCCGGAATTTTTTCGATTCAGTCGAGCTGTGCTCATTGATCCTACTCACCCTTCTTAGCTTGAGCTTCTTTCTGACGACCTCTTATACATTTCTTCACATCTGTTAGTATTTTTATTTGAAATGAAAGCAGAATGCAGAACCTCATCCTTCGCAGTTTCACAGCTTAATGATAGGAGCTCAGCTCCTTTGCTTAAACCATCAGAAGCTTCTGTGATCCGATTTGACAAACGCTTAACCTGCAATGAGACATCGCTACACAAACTTTTGTTTCAGTTGTAATTTCTCCAAAAAATTATTGATTATAAGTTGAATATTATAAAGTTTTTGGAAGTTTCAATGATTGGAAGAATTTAATTCTTTAAAAAGAACTGATGCCAAAATATATGTGTTTTTAAGAAAATCAGTTCTCAGAATTGCCAAATTTGATACTTTTAGTATACTTACCAGATTTCTTTCTATAACGTTAACTACTGTACAGTAATGCTTTATCCACTGTTTTGGAAATAATTTTTAATATTATGATGTTTAACCTGATGACAATTCACCGAGGAATTTTCAATTATAGTAATTTTAAAGCAAATTTTAACTGTTAATATTTTGCTTCTGTAAATGATGTTGGTAGAGATTAAATCAATCAAGCTTGTTTCAATTTAAAATTGAGCTAAACGAAACCTGATTGAGCATTCTCGTAAGGTCACGCTTTAACATTTCTAAGTGTGTTGCACGACAGTCACTACAGACTCGTTTTTCACAATGAGCGCAAATGTCCAAAACAGCCTTTTCATCGCATACTTTACATCGTTCCAGATTATACCTGCAATCCCCCTAAAGAATCCTAGCAAAAGTCTCACGTTTCGTTACGTCCTTTCCTTCGTTTGTCATTTCGTATCAGCACCGTATTATTGTACTTTGTTCCACAGATGTTCATTATACAGTGGGATAGGATGAGATCAGTGTAAATTATTGAAGTGATAAGACAAGTCGTATGTCCTGAGGCTATCATCGACTTATTCCACCCCTTTCAACAGCTGTGCGATTTTTGAGTTTTCAATTATGCTAAAGCATCTAGAATGCGCCTGTTATCAACGTAATGGATCTCTCGTCGTCAATCTTGCATCTTACGTAATTAGGTTTCAAGCACCTTTCTCCCTCGCCCATTCAATTTTCTCGTTATGTCTTCAACGCTAAATATTTGTTTGATATTGTCGTGAGAAGAAAAGGAGTGTTTCGGCTTGTAATTTGATATGTATTTAAAAAATTATTCAAAAAACTTGGAAGAGAGAAGTTAATTACGAATGATTTCACATTTAAAGCATAAAGTTGTGCAATTTTAACAATTCCTCCAAATGAAAAATTTGAAGAATGAACAAATATTATCCGCAACTTTCCTTTTTCCATTCTGTATTTGGATAATTAACAAGTTAAAAAAAGGAAGTTTTACCTCTTAAATATTTATTATTTTATAATCTCATTTCATTCATTTTCCTTATCTAAGCTATTGTTTTTTCTCTTCATTATCATCCATTCTTCTATAATTTCAGCCAGATATTTCATTCATTTAATGATATCTTAGTATAACACAGTTATTACTTGATAGGATATCAAGAAATGGCAAACCTCTGGATGTATGCTTCCAATTGAGCAGCATTGTCATCTGTAGCCTGTAGATGTATATCCAAGAAACCCGTTAAAGTATAATTCGATTGAAAATTTTTGACACCTTCATAAGGCACCGGATGTTCCGCTCTACATTCGGGACATTTCAGTACCCGATGAACCACATCAACACAGTTATCCAAACATGGTAAGCAGAATGTGTGATGGCACGGTAGCAGTTTTGGTTGTCTACAATACTTTTTATTGTTTAATAAAAACTGCACTGGCCTCCTCGGCGATTTGCAATATTATTAGCCAAATTTTTTGTAAATTTCTGACTACATATAGCAATAATGGATTTGTAATTTTTTTTATTACATAAATTTAAAACTTATTTCCTCAGTTTTGAAAAAAATTGAAGTTACAGATATAAGAGAACGATGAATCAGCATCCACTTTGATCATTTATCTTTCTTGTGATCGATTATATTTTTTGCAAACTGAGTGTTGCTTGCTTTGCAAGAATGTTTCCGATGGTTCCTTCACAAAAAATGCCTTTCAGGAAAAGGCACTTTGAAATGATGTAACGAGTAATAAGAGAAGAGAAAAGGAGCAGATTCAGTTGACGAGGAAATGGGATAGAACTATTAACCAACTGTTTCACTTCTGACTTGTAGAAAACATTGGAGAATCTTATTATAGATTTTTTAGCAGGGACAAGTGAATCTGGAAAAGCCTGTTGCTAAAGTTTTAGAAATGATTCAGTAAGTTGAAGTATGTAATTCACTTAGCATTTCTATACTTCGTAATTGATAATAATAAACAATGGTCTGTAATTAAATTTACAATTTTTTACTGAAATAATGAGGCTGCTTCAATGACAAGCTGTAGATTTTGAAGGAATTAATCTGATACTGAAAAAAAGAAAGTGCAAAAATTTTGTTGGAAACAGTTTTGTGAAAATTCCTGAGCTTTATTAAGCAATAATACATAAAATAGGGATACTTATCAGCTGGATCAAACCGCACTGACCAAATGTATTTATTCGAAAGGAAGATATGTTTCTTATTACTTTATCATCAGTAAAATTCTAGATTCAGTGGATAATATTCTGTTGCTATCAAAACACACCAGAAAAGATGCAGTGGTCCCTGTAAGGGTAAAAGTAAAAACTGGATTCATTGGATTTCATTACACTAATTGAGGTGATTAATAATTTTCACTATCAGGTTATTTAGTCTGAACAAGCTTAAGGAAATTTCGCAGAATATATAAATATAAATGAATAAATGGGTAAGTAAATAAGTAAATATAAATATAAGCATAAATATAAAGATATATATATCTATATCTTTATAAGAAGAAAGTTTAAAATATGTAAGTATACAGCTTTAAAATTTTGATATAATATACGTCTTCACATTCATCATGATACAACTCACTGCTTGATATAACATGATATAAGTCACCACTTTTTGCTAAGCGGTACCTTCTTTACTGGCATCGTTATTGCGGGTAAGAAAGCTTTTATTGAAATGGAATAAAGGAATTAAATATGGAACTGAATAACTCTTAATACCTTCATATCCAAACAAAAAAAATGGTATAATTCCTTGTTTGAAAAATTTTCCTTCGGCAGTTTGTGAAAAAATTAGAAAAACAATTATCAGTACTGTAAGGGAAGTTAAATATTTTAAAACCAATCATTTGCTATAAGAAAAGAGTTGCCAATACGAAGTTACGTAACAACGAGAACAGCAAATGGATAATGAGAATTCAGAAATTAACGTAGCATTAATTTAAACTAACTCAGTTTAAAAAGCAAGCAAATTATTTGTTGAATTAACAAACAACAATAAATTTACTGAAATTTTGATTCCTAAACTAAACTTCGGAAATTTCGGCTCATAAAACTACGGAATATATCAGCAAGCAAGCAGATTAATCTGAACAAATTCCGCTGTAATTAGAAAGTTGGCTAGATGCTTCTCCCCAGAATGCTCCATC
The DNA here is from genome assembly GCA_003012265.1 of Setaria equina. Classification (NCBI taxonomy): domain Eukaryota; kingdom Metazoa; phylum Nematoda; class Chromadorea; order Rhabditida; family Setariidae; genus Setaria; species Setaria equina. The sequence continues at coordinate 6,694 of PQVD01001315.1, forward strand.
CTTAGTATTTATTAAGCTGTTCAGTTTAAAGGAACAGAGATTCACAAAATCTTACTTGTAACGGTCCAGGCAAATTGGGCATGTCAGCAGTTGTTCAATTTTTTCCAATGGATTTTCGAATTCAGGCGGCCGTGCGGCAGGTGGAAGGAGAAGCATTTGTCGAATAGGGCCAGCGGAAGTGGCGGAATTGTTGGTTGTTGCAGTTGGCGCTGATGTGGTGGTACTGTTCGATAAGGACGAAGCCATTCGACCGGTGCGAGGAGGGCCAAATTTGGCTCTTTCTAGAAAGCTATTTATTTAGTGGTACTGCTACTGTTAACTAAAACTCATCGGCTCAATATTTTGGATATGAATGAAGGCCCCGGACTTTCCTCTTTGCACTGCTACTAAACAATACAGCAGTTGGTTGAAATGAAAGACAGAAGAAGCAGCTCAGATTTGCTCCTCCTGAATTTTTCGTTACAAGTTCCTCCTCCTCCTAACGTTCCCTATGTAGACAGATGAGCAAAGACTGGGAGAATTCAAGTTCAAGCTCAAACTCTGACATCATTTCTTCATCAGCTCCAGCTTTTCCCTCTGTTCTTTTGCTTGGCATTATTTCGATTCACATTTCAGAAACTAAAAAGCTTGATCATCTCTTATTTCCTCTGCGTATTTCATTTAGTTTTTTGCTTGAAAGTTGGAGACATTGAAAAGTGTGGCGAAGAAAATTTTGCATTTTTCGAACTTGAGCAAAATATTCCTTCTTTTTTATTAATCCATTAACTACCCACCAATGAAAGATTTGTTCACATAACGTAAATATCACATTGAATATCTAAAACATAAATCAAGTATACTTATCCGCCATTATACTTCAGTTTAGTCTAATCAAATTTTCTTTTCCAATGACTTTGATATAGTGTGGAGGAGAAAAAAAAAAACTTTGACAACTTACCTGATCACTTCTCTAATCATCCCCACCAATATTTAGTGAAAAGTAAATATACTATTGGCTGATGGTAACACTTGGAAGCTCAATAGAAAACGTTAAAAAACTTATATAGCACTTAAGTACACGTACACATACAGATGCACAGAGATAAACATGCACGAGGCCATACGTATATATGAACTGTAAAGAATGATCATTACTTTTGGCACACTCTTAATGAGCAGCGTTACTTATAAAATAAGTATGGGACATTTTCATAAGATAAAAGTTGCATGCCTGAAGCGAATATGCATCCCAAACACAATATTTCAGATTATTTTTCCTGTTAATTTATCTGCAGAAAACTGAAATACTCACCAACTAATTTTCACATTTGTAAAAACGCACACATTCATCATTTTAGATCTTATGAATCTAAATTTTATGTAATAAAAAAGGTGTCGTGCAAAAATCAAAAACTGAACGACAATTTAATACGATGTATACTACCAGAGCACAGTAGTAACTGTTTGCCTTGTCATTCATTTTATAAACCAATGCCCTACTCCTTCACTGTTAGCAAATGCTATAAACAACAGTATTACTAATTAACGAGAAGTAACTAATTGTTCTATCTAAACTTTGACTATTTAACCATACTTAGTCCCATCAAATTTGCAACATGAAACGTCTCGAATTTGTTATGTGTATCACTTCTAAGCAGTAAGTTATTATGTCAAATAAAAAACGAAGACTTTGCGCAGTGACTAAATAGCTTCTCCAAGCACCGTTTTTGGATAGGTATTTTCACACTAATTTTTCCAGCAAACACATTACTGAAGGAATTCCACACACTGACTTATTTTCGTCTCGCAAGAATAAACTATATATCCAGTTGTTTTAACGACGAATCTAACAATTTACATTTAATAGCTCAGTTTACCTGTAGTGAAAAGCCTTTTCATGCTGAATGCTGTTTGCAAAATAGTTCGAAATATGGTTGATTAAGACATATTATCATAGAACCAATGAGGGCAGAAGATGATTTAAGCTAATTCATGATAAATTCCAAAGCCGCACTTAAAACTTAAAAGTTAGACAGCATCAATGTTAAGAGAATTGGTATGTAACACTTTATCAAACTGTTATTAAATTGGACCCGAAAGAGGTATCATTTTATCATATCTAGGTAATAAACAGATACGACCTTACTGCAGCAGCCCTTAAAAAAAGTGGAGAATGATAATTTCTCGATGGACACGAAAAACAAAAAACTAGTATTAATTACAAATACAAGACAATAAAGCAAAAATAAATAACTAAATCAGCTAATATATATCACAGTAAATTGAAATGAATAAACTTATTTTCTGTGTTAATTCTACATAAAAGCTCATTTTTACATATAACACTTCAAGGTTTGTCTCTTTTTTAACCTGCATTTAATCCTCCAAAAGTCCTTGAAAAAACTACAAATGAAAATATGTATTGGTTAGATGAAACTATAGTCTCATAAAATATGATAATTTTAAACAGCTATTTCAAGAATTATTTGGAAACAATATGCCTCATCAATGTAGCAGTAAGCTTTTCCAATCGTTTTACATCTTGTATTTGATCTGTATCGTACTGTAAGCAAACCACATCATCTGTCATTTTTAGTACCATTTTGCCTTTTTTGTGATTATATTTGGTTATAAATCTGCAAATGTTGGAACAATTTAAAACATTAATGAATGTAAACTTTGAATTAAAAGAAGATGAAAGGTTGCTTAGTTAATTAATGGTTACTCCTTGGACCTGTATCATCTTTCAAAACAAGCAAGACTAATAAAAAAAAGACAATATAATGGAAGGAGCTAATGCTTTCGCAAGATGCGTCAATTCCAGTACATAAGTAAGAGTGAATCTTCTCACCTATCAGTGCTAGTGCCTCGTTAATTACTTTTGGGATAGTCAATAAAGGTAATTAGTACTGATATTTAAAAAATTGATAGTACTCGTTACATAAATTTGGTTCATTCTTTTAATAAACTATTCTGTACTTTTACACACTCTATCAACATATCATTGCGTTATTTTTCTGAATCTCTTAAATAATTATCGCCATAACTTATTCGTTCATTAAAGAGTCGAAAATAGTGAACAATAATGATCTAGTGATTTAACAGCCACTAAACTACGGAATATAAATTTACTAATGAATCGTAATTTTAAAAAGGAAAAAACGAGATTTCTGAAGAAAGTGGGCTACAAAATGTTCCTATTTTAAGAAAAAAATAAGCAGATGAACCCGATATTTGAAACTAACTCTCTTTTAAAATTTACCACTGAAGATGAACTCCGACAATTTATTACATCATTCCAAAATTTTCCGAGAAAAGTAAAATTGAGAAGAGGATAAGCAAACCTGCACCGTGTTGGATTACTGGCGTACAATCGATCGACAGCCTTGCTAAATTCTTCCCAATTCGTAAAATAAGTCATTCAGAAGAGCGGTGAAAATTCCTTTATGTCTGAAAATAAAACGAAACTCCATTCTCAAGTCGCAAACTTAGCCATAATTATATCTTGTGCTAACTTCATGTCAATCCAAACATTTTCAATTCGCTATATGAGCTATTGTGACGATTCTTGCTCTATATAATTTTGAAGTTAGATGTGTTATTAAAAGTACATGTAAATAACAGTATAAAACCATATGAACATTTTTTCTGAAGTTCTGGAACAGTTGAAGAATAATAAAAATGGTACATCCGACGAATCTCTAGAATAATCCCAGTACTCAACAAATCTGACAGCCTTTAACCGCCAATTCCACAAGGACAAGTATTTCCAACCACATCCACGAAATCAAGTATTGGAGGCCCGCAAAATTCGTTCAAACCGTATAAAAAGTATCGCTGCTTAATTCTGATATAAATTATGCTACATTATTGAGGCTATTGTGACAACTTTCATTCCCCATTTGGAGTAGTTTTGTGTAGAAAATTTTGAGAAAGTTCATAAACAATAGTCTACTATTCCTCAGAAATGGAAGAAAATATGCGAAATTGTAAAACGGAAGGGTAAACAACACTGGAGTTGATGTCTGTGAAGGATAAAGTTTAAAATATCTATTCCTCTCATTTTGTCGTATCATCTGAGTAGGGTATCTTCTGTCGTTGGATTGAAGTGAAGCATAAATTACAGTTTTAGTTTTTATGCAAGTTTGGTTTTGCAGTCAAAAATAAGAAGAAAAATCATTTGATCTCGTTAGTAAAAGCATTCCTAAATTTTTAAGTTAGTAGTTCCAATCATCATCTTAAAATTAAGGGTTTAATCTTGTCGAAATTCTAACTTGGAAATCTCTATATTTGCAAACTTACTGTTATTTCATTTAATTTCGTTCATTTAACTTTAAATTCTGCATTGGCTGTGCTTCCGGACAAATATGTATGATGATGATATACTAGATACACCAACGTTGAAATGGATTTATATCAAGGTGTATTATAAAGTGCTTCAATATCATCAAAACATAGCGTTGGTACGGCCAGCAATTCCCCCCCTCAGTTGATGTTAGTCAACTAATGACTCTTAAGCCAGCAATTCCCCCTCAGTTGGTGATGTTAGTCAATTAATGACTCTTAAAAAGGACGAAATATAGTTGTGTCTCTTGGTAAACCATTTGTAACAGAACAAGCCAATGACTGGACTTTTGGGGAGACTGTTTAAAGGCATTCTTTAAAGCATAATGAACTTCGGTTCTTAAAATTCTATAAAACTTTAACATCCGAAGTTTCTAATACTCATGTACTATGCATTTTTGGCTACCAGAAAAAAATTTTATGATATATACTTCGTACTTTTTTGTTTGATTCATATGCAACTAGCATGTACCGATGCCAAAGAGAGTTATGATCTCTGGATCACGACGAAGCAGCTTTTTTGAATTGTCCAAGATGAAGAGCTCGTAGAAGTGTAATGTGCTAGGAAAATTTGTGAATAAATTTGAGGAATTCACTCAAATTTCACATATAATATCATTTCATTAAAAATAATCGCAAGATAATGAATATTTGAAAAAAATTGAAATATTCCACTTACATAGTACTAAATAAAACAGGGCTGTTCAAGGTGACAAAATGAACAATATAAAATCAGTAAGATGACAACATGCAGAAAATGACCAAATTATTGAAACAGTAGAAGCAAGAAATAATTATTGAATGAATCAAATAAAGACAAATTAGATAACTGGTATAAAAAACCAGTTATAAAAATAAAAGAAATTACGCCTCTAACTAGGATGGATTTTGTGATGGAGCTACGACAAGGTTTTGGGTGTGTTTTAAGCGTAAAACAGACAAATCTTAACTCCTAACAACATCTCATCCACAAAAAAAAGTAGAATGCTTAACTGACTCTTAGGATTTAAACTGTAATTCAGCACCAGTGCTTATGTAACTTAGACTAGTAACTTGATTACTCACGATGTATAAACAGCTTTTTGAAAGAGCACTTTTCTAATCTACCTACCAGTTTTAATTATTTGATGAAAGAGAAACACGATTTAAAAAAGAGCAATGTGCTTCGCAACACCCTTCTCATGGTTTCTGCTTCCATCATCATTCCTTACAAAATGAACGTTTCATATCCAAAATTTACGGAATTTAATTTATACACATTCTTTGATACCCGAATTTTAACACTACAATCATCAAATGTCCGTGAAAGGTGAGGACAAGAAGGACATTAGAAACTCTGCAAATAATGACAATTTCGACAGACAAATAAGTGGACAAAAAGAAGACAAAGAGTCATAAGTAAATAGATAATAGCCGAAGATTTTTTCTCTCTCCCGCTACCTTATATTAGCATGATAAAACTGAACGAATAAAGTTATTTAAAAAGATATATTTAGTATTACCCGGACAGAACGAAAAAGAGGATAGTAAATCCGAAGCAGATGTTATGTTTATGTAATACTCTTGATTATTTGGAAGATATAAAAACAGGAAGATTCTTACAGAGGCACAAACAGCTCTTACTGCGTTTATATGGACCAACAAAGACAGACAATGACGTGATGCTGAAGTTAAGATTTGCGTGCCACATCAATGAGCATTATGTGTCTACGTAGCAATCAAAGTATTCCACTCAAGTGCTGCTTTTCATGGATATGTACGTCGGTGATCATAGAAATGAAGGTATGTAGCCACGTAGATCATATACTTGCAGAAAATAACTGAAGTAATATGTGAGCAAATCTAAGCGAGAATTATACTCCATTATTCATATCCAAGACAATTCAATTTTATAAAGTTAAATGCGGTATCACAAGTTGAGTGTTGACGAATGTAATCAAATTTATAAATGCAGCAAAGAGGAACTGCGGCACTTATACTAATGGCCTAAGTGATAGCTCATTTTTATACATCTCCTTTAAATGCACTTTCTTCTTTCTTTCGAAAAAAAATCGTTTGCACATCTCTCAAGCATATGAAAAGTGCAACAGTGGCCATTTCTTCCAAAATCTGTATAATGAATTGCTCACTTCTGGGAAGCATCTGGAGCTCAAAAGCAAAAGAGTAATTTGAAAATTTTAAAATCAAATTAAATGTAACACCAAAACTTGAAAGCACGCAATGATGGCTAGTAAAAGAACGAGTACAAAACTGCATGAATACAAAATCGCTGCCAATCTTTTTCTTTTTTTTTTCACAAATTGTTAACATATATCCTGATATACCAGAGAATTTTCTGTAATAGTCAACATACATCCTGCAGATACCAGAGAATATATCGTATGAAAATGTAAGCAAGAAAGTAATTAATAATACAGTTGTTATTAGCGTAAAAATCCAGTAATATAATTCTTAATTGGTACTAAAGAATTGCTTACCATCGCATCCCATGTTTACAAATGAACAGCTCATTCGGGGGTCGTTTGTTCTTCCGCATTTAATCCATCTGGTTCCATGTTTCTCAGCTCGATACTTTCGAATGAAGATGTAAGCTCATCGACATTGCTGAGAACAATTGGATCCATACCCGCCAAATCACCGAATAAATCATCATTACCGAGATCTTGCAACGAGTCTTTTTCTGGCTACAAAATTCATACTTTGTAATTAAGTATATAAGAACCCTAGACTTATGGACCTGGCTTATAAGTTTGAATATCCAGACCAATTCTTCAAGGCGATATTGCAATCGTAAGAATGCTCTAATAAACATGTTGTTCATATCATGAAACCTGTGTAAGAAAAATGCTGCTCAATGAATAAAGCAAAAAAGATTTTATAAGGAAGGAAACCGTCTATTACACCGAGGAAATGAAAGTTTTGCCAACTCGAATTCATCAGAATCATCAAGACATACTATTACTTTCTGTGTGAAGCATTTGCTATGGCATTATAACTTTTTGTTATAATTTATATCAAAAATCCCAGCACATTCAAAAAATATTTTCTATTGGTCTGACCACTAATTTTGCCTCGTAATAGGGCTATTCATTGAGCATTAGAGTTTGTAATACTAAACAACTTTTTACATGAATTGAATATTTAAAAAATCCGCTAAACTCCCAAACTTCACATCATTTCCGTCACTGACTTTGTTCAGTGAAAACTGAGTGTGTATTCTCTTTATCTCAGTACCGCGTTGTTACTAATTACCTTTCCAACGAAATTTGCAGCCAAAAGATGACCTCCCTATTTGATCCATTTTCACGAGACTTTCTGATTATTCAAGATGTACATCCGTTATGAGCCATTAAAAAATTTTTGATAACACTTATTCTTCTGATCCTAATATTCGTTCTCTTATTCAAACATATCTTTATATAGTAACTAGTGGTACACTATTATTCAAAAATGATATAATGTCCGGAAATTACCATTTCAATCTGCAGTCTGCTCGAATGTGGATCCGGTACATTGAATCTATCTGTTCCATATCTAGACTGAAATATGAAAAACACATATTTCATAAAATTTATTAAAACGTTGTGCATGTGTGATGTTTATGAAAAAAAGACAATTTCTAATGATAAAGGTGTAACACTTCAGAAAAGTTATGCAGTATAGCTGCAACATCAAACTGGCTTAATCGGAACTACAAATGTGCAAAAAAAGTGGGAAGCAAATACGAAGTTTTATAATAAAACTAGAGCATTTCATGCGCAGAGCGAGCAAGAACTTGGAAATTAAAATACTGGAAGAGTGTATGAAATTATAACATGCAAAAGCCACAGCATAAAATTATGCATTATTTATACGACCTGAAGGCCGTATGAATGCAATCGAACCATATTAACCCAGATATAATGAAAAATAGCCGGAGTATAACATTCCAAATCTAATGCAAACTATTACATTACAAAATTTTGACCCATTTTACTTCTGAATGGGTCAAAGTACTCTGAAAAGAACTGGGCGCAAGAAGCCGAGAAATATAAACATGTTCACTCGTCCATATCTCTAAAAAGCTCAAAAACGTTCACAACTGCTGGCAAACAGTCACAACCACGACAATAGTTTATAATAACATATACGCCACTTACAGAAAAAATAAAAAGCTGAAAGTTTAAAGCATGCCAAAAAGCAAAATAAAGTCAATAAAACGAAGATGAAAACGAAAGAAAAAACACTAAAAGTGATACTTTATAAAATAATATTCCCAGGAAACATCGTAACATTATGTCCTGTTGAAATTTCGAAACAAAACGGGACACTATGTACGCATGCACAAATACAAAGGACAGATAAACGTTCGGATACAAGCACACGAAAACGAATAAACGAAGAAGTCATAAAACAGCATATAAGGATGAAAATCCTATATAACGTAAGTTTACTTACATTATCGGTGTTGATTTGCATGCAGGAAGACATCATTAACGGGTCCGTATACTGGCTCCCATAAGGTACTGCCGAGTGGTCGTATGTATCTGGGGACACAGGATATTGTGGGTCTACTGTACCACCAAGCATCTGTTGCATATGAACGTTTGGAAGTACAGGATCTGACGTAAAATCGTTTGTCGGTAACGATTCCGTGCAATAATTCCTATCAGTCATAGAATTTGACTGCTGTGTTCCAGTTGCTGTACATTGCTTCTCTGCAAAATCTCTACTCTTCAGGAATTGCTAAAAGCTTCCGGTTGAAAAAGCGACAATCAAGTTCGTCATCAAGGAATACCAAATTTTTATTTGGTTGTCAGAAAACACATCTAAAATGTCGAACTTGCTTATGCTCATTAGAAATTGTTCTGTTTCAAAAGACTATTTTGCTATTATATTTGAACTCAGTCAAAAGCTTAAAGCAGTAAGCATACCCTATTAAATGCCATGGACAATGTCTTTTGTAACGGGTTTACGAACATAAAAATGGTACAACAGCAGTTGAGGGCTACAATAGCTACTTACAATACTTTCATTCAGACATATAACGGTGACAACCTATTTGTTCGGGTTTGTAAGTACTGCACTCTTGCTTAGTTTTAATTTTCATTGGATGGTGAGATGTAAGGGTTGCCGGTGCTCCAGTAGTACCGTTACTGTAATAGAGATCATCGCGTATTCCTTCTGGTTGTTGTATTGGCAATTTCATCGGTGTTAGACATGTCTGAAAATTAATTTGATAAACATCAATCTGGTACAAAATGAACATCACTGAGGAAGTCAAAAGAATAGAATGATATACCGCAAGCAAACCACAGATGGAATAAAAAAAGTTCATATCAGAAATTTTATTGTTTTAATCTACTAATGAATACAGGTATCGCTGTTCCACTGCCCAATGTGCAATAAGCAGTATGTTCTGACGAAATATTTCCAGAGTTGTGCACCGTTTTCATTTACGAATTTAAGAAAAGGTTCATGAGAAAACAAGAGAAGAAATTCTTATAACTGAAAAAAAAAATCCCATAATATATTTTTCCAACAGATAAAAGAACTTACCATTGTTGTACCTTTCTCTGTTTCGATAGTTTTCGATGGTACTTCTTGAACTTGAACAGATGCAGCTACATCGATCTCCTTCATTGGTAATCCCCAGTCGTATGTCTGTACTGCTTGTTCAACAACAGTTACGGGGGAATCTGAAGATTAAAATTTCAAGATAATTTCTTTATTTTGCCTTCACGGTTTTCTGCCTATTTTCATGGTTATATATTCAATCATGAATGGGCAATTATTCTGAACCAAGAACATGTCATGTAATAAATATAAATTTTCAGGAAACAAACATAAATGAAGAAATTACTCAATACAGCGCACATACATTTTCGGTGACTTGCTGGTGGTGTGATGGCTGTAACCACACTACCGTTTTCATCAACAGAGGTTGGATAGGGATCCATCGGATCGAAATCCTCATAATCACCATCGTACTAAAAACTATCACACAGGAAATAAGAAACAAGGAAAATGCATTAATTAATATAACAAAGTCCATAACAAAAGATCAGTAATTAGCTACTATAGCAATTTCGTCTTTCATTTATTCTTCTCTTTGAAGTTCCATAAAATACGAGATATGGTACCATACCGGATTACTGTAATATCCTTGACGTTGTACATGCTGATTTACTGGACGACGAATACTTGGTGCCGGTTGCAAGTTGACGCGTTCCATAGCGTAAGCGACCTGTTCCACAGAGCGACTGAAATATAGTCATTATTACTTTGATACTTTACCAAAAAAAATAGTTTTATAAGTTTTACTGTTTTTATTCCCTGAGGTGACATTTACTTTTTCAAGCATCTCCTACACTGAACTGAATGTTTTTGAAATTTCGAAAAAAAAAAATCTCTAACGTACTTCTGATTTGGCAGTATCGAATGACCCACGACACCCACAACATTACAACCAAGTGACGTATTTCTTAACATCGAAGCTCTTTCCGGAATGTACACATATTCTTCAACATCTGAAAAAGTGTGCAAGTTTTAGGCACTAAGAATAACTGACGAAATTTTGCTGAATTTTATGCACTATTTCAGAAACGCTAAACTGAAATCTTGTCGTGTTTTCTGGATTCTCATATGATCAGAGTTAATTACAATGAAAGTGAAAAAAAGAGGAAAATATAACAACCTTTTTGGTACTTCGCCATTTCTTCATTTCTTGCCGAAGGTGGTGACGGCGACGAGTCATAACGAGACTGGCATTCATAATGAGATACGTTTCCATCAAGACTTCTATCATCGTAATGTCCTATAAATTAGATTTTTATAAGTAAAAAATTTTCCAGTAGAAATGACATCTTTTTATCAATTTTTTTTTCTTTTTTTGGAAGGACAAAAGAGATGAAAAGATTTTCACAGGAAATGGAGCACTCGCTTCTAGAATCAAATACCTTTGTTTTGAAGGAAGCGATCGACGCAAAAATCTCTACGACCACCAAGCACTGACATACTCCCCCCACTGTTATTCGGTGTATTTGATAAATGTGGAACCTGCATTGTACCAGAACCTGTGTTTGAATTAACTGACGGCAGCGTTTGCCCACAGAAGCCATTAGAATCTGGAGATGACGGATCGACACTGAAACACTTATACTTCTTTAACCCAAGCAAAATAACCTTAAAACAAATCTACAACCATTTAACATCCAAAACTCGAGAAAAAGATAAAAAAGAGAAAGCGATAAAATATAAGACGATTTAGACTAATGTATGCATACTTGGAAGTGTACTGTGCGTTGATGCAGACATCAGAAGGATGAGTTGTTCGCTTTGGCCGTTTCTTCTTACCTGTATGGACTTTGTCGTCAGGTGTATTCTCATTAACTGAAAAGAACTCTGAGTAAAGAAAATTTCTACAAGGATCACGTATCGCATAGCTCACTAGCAAGCTTACTTTTCTCGACCGTGCGCAAACAGGCAGATAACAGCATCTGTGTCGGCGAGTTGATGCGATATATTTCATCCTCACTATCATCATTGGCCTTATCAACAACGCTTCTGAAAAATCATGCTTTTTTAAATTAAAGGAAAGGGAAAAAAAGAAAAATGTAACATTTTACATCCAAACACGACTCTCACAAAATTACTTTCTCTAATTTTTCGTGACCTTCCTCTATTCGAAAAATATATTATATGGATAGTTAGGACAAATTCACCATTAATTGGAAAAAGGTCCATAAAATATTTTCCATTAAGAAATTGGAAAAAGTAACACGAAGAAAACGAACAATTCAGTAAGACTTTGTTTAATAATAAATTATGAAGCAAAGATACTTACTTTGACGATGAAGACTGCGTTGTATCTGATGCCATACCATTACGTCGTTTCGGATATACCTTATTCTTTTTTGCCAATTCATAGGCTTCATCGCCGTGAACCGATTTTATATGCTTTCTCAATGATGAAGGATCTGTGTAACTTTTCACACAGTCATTTATCATGCACTGATATGGTTTCTGAAATCGAGAAACCTTATTAAAGATAAGATGTGAAGTTTAAGTGGAACTAGGGACACAAAATATATAAAGCAAATTCCGAAACGTTTCGCCAATATTTTTGCAAAAGAAGAAATTTGCTCACCGTGTCAGAATGCGTTCGATTTTGATGTTTTGCTCGGTCGGATGCATTACTAAATGCTTTACCGCATTCCGGGAACTCACATCGATATGGACGCTCTCCAGTGTGTGTTCGAACATGTGTTTTCAAATTTTCCAACCGGCTATATGATTTATCACAGCCAGGATACTGAAGTAAAATTTTAGACGAAAGGCAACAAAATGACCATGAAATTAAAGCAATTCTGGAATCCCTTCCATGGATTCATGCTTCTAAAACTTGCACAAGTCCTGAATTCAATCAAAACCAGATAATCCACATAGGACTGAAGACTATATCTTAATACATTTGAAGCACTCAAGAAGCTTAGGTGAGGCTTAATTAAAAGGTTTCTTCAAAACAATGAAGAAAACGCACCGTACAAACATTGGGTTTTTCACCGGTATGACGTCGAACATGTACAACAAGCATATACTGCGCTTTAAATGCTTCTTCTCGCTTACAACCTTCCCATAAACATGCATAAACTTTTGTTGTCTAAAGAAATATGGTTTTTCAAAATCATGTAATAGCTGCAAATTAATGTCAACATTACTCCTTGAAATACATTGAATTAACATTAGTAATTACTAATTGAACTTTATTTTTGAATTCATTTTGTCAGCAAAAATACCCCAAAAAGTATAATTGACTCTTGTAATTCCTTAACAGCTGACAATGACACTTGAATAAACGCTTTCTATATTGGGATTTCTTTAATAAAGTCATAAAATACTGTTAAATTATTTTAAATTCAAAACAATTACTTGGATATGTGCTGTAAAAACGTGATCCACCAAGACTTTCTGGCTCGTAAATTTTCTTTTACATCCATGCCATTCGCACTTTAGATCTTCCAGTGTTTCAATATCAACGTTTTCAGCTGAATTACCCTCCGTCACGACGAGTGGGGCCGTATTGTTACGTGCATTCGACTTCGCTGGATATGAATGATTCCTACATGCAGTGGAAACAATGACCAATAAAATTTTTTTGAAGAAAATTGAAAAAAATATATAAAATGAACACCAACTTTTCTTTTTGTGTAACTGAAGATGATGGCCCCGTACTGTGCCCATTAATGTTTGTTTTCTTCGGAGTTTTTTGAGTATGATGAACAACACCACCGTAATTCTGGATGTGTGTAGTAATAATGTGCTCGTTTTCAGCAGGCTTAACTGGCAACCTAAATATCATTTTTTTGCAAGCCTTTAATCATTTCATCACTTATCAAGCTACAAAAATACATCCATAAGACGGACCATACCTGGGCTTTACAACCAATTCAAATCAAGTAAATTACCTCCGATCAAGCATACTGGCATTCGTGTTTTGCAACTCAGGTTCACTTCCCTAAAACAAGCTCTATTACTGCTCAAATATATCATTAAAAATTACTTCAACATCTACAAAAATTTCAACCTAAAACCTAAAAGTAGCTTGTTTGATAGATCACCTAAGAAAATCTAAGAAATTCGACAAAAAATAAAACATACCACGTTACTGGCTTTTGCTGAATGTAGATGCTGCGCCTGTTCCACAGTATGTCGGAAATCATTGATAACTAGTTGTGAATGAAATAAGCTCGATTCATTTTCTGTTGTTAAAGGTGCAGGCCTAATCAGTGTTGACTGCATTGAAGAACCCGAGGAAGTCACTGACGTACCACTATCTGAGAATGTATGTAAACTGCTTATTGAACGTTCATTCTTACGCTTTCGACTATATTCACTTCCTAATAATGAATCCAGCGCCAAGTCTGAAAATGATTTATATTTTATTAACTGGAAGTTTGTGGAACAAGGAAATTACAACTTATTTAAAAAAATAAGGAAATTTTTAGAAACCACCTCGAATTAACAAGATTCTATTTAAAAAAATATATAAAATAGTAATAATAATAAATAATGGATAAAAAATGATGGAATTTTTATGCTACTAAATGATTTAATGTCCTGTAATTATTAAATATAGATCTCATACAATCCATGCTATAAGAACTCGTACAAATAAGATAAAATGACAGAGAAATCTGCAAACATTAAACAACCGTGAAATAGCAACAAAAAATTTTTTTCTTTCTAACATGTTTTCAAGTTTGAGGAAAAGCAAAATAAAACAGCAATAAATGAAATGGAAACCCTAACAATAATGAATCAAAGAGGTGTTAAATCAAAAATTACCTAGTCCAATGAAATAAATGTGAAAGTTAATATTTTCATCTTAAGTGAACCATTTTTTCCAATATAAATAGTCAGTTTACGTTCAAAAACAATGCATAAAAATGTCAATTTTTTTCGAAATCGCCCAAACAGCCACTTCACAGTATTAACTATAAGATAGTAAACCATCACTACCTCGAACATCAATGTTATATTTTTTTATGAGTCACTGCTTGAATCATGAATAGTTATTTTTTAGCTGTTGTAAANNNNCAGTTTTACAAAACTATAGTTCATGGTTAATTTGTATAAATCAATACTATAACACTTCAATTTGACTCAGAACCGAAGTGTAATGTACAATAAAATGGTACGAGAATGAAATATGCTTGATTATTTGAAAACAGATATGCTTTTTTTTTCTCATTTCCATGCGATCTTTATAGTTCCATTCATCTAACAAATATCAGAGGAGTAATTTTTAAACTTTTAAATCACCGCAATCTTACCTTCCAAAGAGGATGAGGAAGAAATATTAGTGCTGCGAATCCCGAATGGAGGTAAATTAAGTGATGTACAGGATGAGTAGGTTGGTGGAAGCGACTGAATTGGTGCTGCCAAATTTGTTGGTGCCATATGTGCATGCATACCCTGCCGATGATAAGCCGCCATCAACACCTCCCTAAAATGAATGAAAAAAAGTAATAGCATTAAATAATTTAAGAGTAAAGTGATGGACAATTAGTGAATTTTATAAATAATAGTATATGACTCTGATACAGTTGTAACTGAGAATTACCCTATCAAACAATAAGAATGCCCAAAATGAAATAAGACGTTAATTAACAACATTTGCGCACTGCGTACTGAAATTGTCAATTTTGAATCTTTAAATGACATATTTGTTAGCAATTATGATGTAATGATTCTCCCTAGTTCAAACTCGGCTTGTTTATTTACGGTAATGCAATGCTTTGAGTGCGAATCCCTATGACAACTTGGAGCTATTCAGAATTTGGAGTCCTTCATCAGGTTAAAAAAAAGCTCTCAAATGTGAGGCAATGAAGTGAACAGCTATTTTGAAGGAAGTATTCGTTACAGATAGCAGTGGAATACTTCTCTAGTTTCTCCTTTATTTCTGTTACCATTTGTCAACCTACCCACATCTTTTATCTAGAGCGAATCTATACTTGACAAAATTTGCTTTTACTTATGGATGATTTAGTTTTCCCTTCTCGACTAACAAGAACAAAAACTCAGTGCATACCTTCTACGAAACTTTTAACCTCCAGAATTTCCCATTTATCTGTTAGAGGCATAAATTCAAGAACACCAGTTCAACACACACCCAACCACTTCCCCGAATTTACGGCCCACAGCACAGCCTCTTGTTACACTATGAAACGCATCACATTTCCATGATCATGCTGCTTGCATGGCTTTATTATTCTAGTTGCTATTGACTTCAGTGGTGGTTGCATGCCATTTACCTTTACATAAATTGGAAGTGCCTGTTTGGCTGACTCCAGAAAGAATATAGAACTTCTTATTAAGAATAAGTCAGTCTAACTTCTAAAATTTGCTGTGATGCATGGGCAAGTACAAGGAGAAGGTTTGCATTTTTGTTTTCCACCTAGCCCT
The DNA here is from genome assembly GCA_003012265.1 of Setaria equina. NCBI lineage: Eukaryota > Metazoa > Nematoda > Chromadorea > Rhabditida > Setariidae > Setaria > Setaria equina. Next base: position 22,963 of record PQVD01001315.1, read on the forward strand.
TCTTTCCAAATTTCCTAGAGTACTTTGTTTTTCTTATCATATTATCTCTTCATTCTCTTTTATCCCTTATAACGTCAGATCCTGAAGAAATGAGAAAATACTAAGCCATCCTATCATACTTCATTTCCAGCGATTATTGTTTTTATCTTTCTTCCTGATATGAAGATGGAAATATTTGTTGTTAGTTATACACGCGTTGGTGAATCTCTTCCAGCACATTTGTCTTTTGTCTTTTCCCGAATTTGTTTTCATTGGAAGCTACCACAGTATCTCTACTGATTTGATTCATAATTGATGGCATTACAGTACTTTTGAAGTACATTTCAGAATCATCCGTTATCTTAATTACTTCAACGATAATACTGACTCAGAATAGTGTTTACAATTGTTAGTGATTGTTTATGCCAATTATCTACTGGTTTAACGATAAAAAAAAAAAAAAAACTGCTGTGGAAGATTTTGCGCATTTTTTGTTTACCACAGCGTTCTGGTAAAATTATATAAATTTCCTCCCTTTTCTCGTTTCTCATTTGCTCATACATCGAACTTGAAAGGAAAAACTGATCATTTTAAAACTTCAATTTGAAAAGGCCATAAATTGGTAGAAACACGATTACAATGGAAAATGCCAAGCTACAAAAGTTGCTTTGCAAGGTCAATTAGAAGATGCAAGATGAGTGGGTGCTGTAGAAGAATGCGGGAAGGACTGGTGAGACATGAAAACCACATTAAATATTCCAAATGTAATTATTTCGGAAATTTGAAAAATAAATTATGCAAATGGATGTCATTACTGAAATGTACAGGTACTCTTTACTTTACAACTAAAACCGCTTGAAAATTAATGCAACAACCGAGGCCAATAGAAACTACCCCAATGTCAGTTGGCCCTTAATTCTCCTCCTAACTGAGACTCAGTACGGTGATATGACACATTCGCACAACTTTATCGCAATATATCCCGTTGCTTAGTCACTGATACCAAAGTCGGATCCCAAAAATTTCTCAGGAAAGACGGGATTAAGTAGATGTCAGATTTTAAACTTTATGATTTCTTCAAGATTGGTGGTATGCTTTTTCTGAACAAATGAATGAAATTTGGGGAATTTCCGGACAATACAACCAGAAGTCTTCTACCTGCTTGTTTATATGCAACTAACGATGAAAGCTCTTTTGTGTCATCAAATCCAGCAACACTTATAGCAATAACATAGTAAAGCTTCTAGAGTGATCCATCCATTCGTTATGACTAGTCCTTACCATCACATAGTTCATCATTTATTGGCCAATAAAAATGTAAAATGTAGCTGCATGAGTGACGTTGCTATTATTTAAAATTAAAATAGATGGTATATATGTTTAGAATATTCCCCTATTTTATCCTTTGTGTCCAAACTAATCTAGTCTGTAGTACCATATATGATTGTTATTTTCTAAAACTTAAGCAAGTGATCTCAACAAATACTTCTTTTTTCCTGTTTTTATTGCTTGATCATTTGGCTTTTTTAAAAATTTTTTCAAGCTCTCTTGACGAAACATAGTGAAAGAGTCTCTCAGAAGAGCTGTAAGTCTGCAAATTTATGACTTGCAATATAATTGCCCGAAAGAGTAGTGAGAATATTTCATACTGTAAACAGTTCAGCGATTTATATGAGGAAAAAAAAATGGGAGGTATAAATTGTGATAAAGGAGGGATAGGTAATGCAAACGATGAAAGGGTCAAGCAGCAGTGTGTTTATTTATTCTATAAAACCGCTCTTTGACAATTTAAAAAAATGAAGCTAACTAACTGTGATAAGCCAAAATGATTTGCGCTGTAGAAGAACGGATTCGGCTGTGATGCCGCTGCCGCTGCCGCCGCTGCCGCAGCAGGGCTTCCAAATGCCGTTGTTGAATCATTACTGAAACATTGCACGGCCATCGACGATAACGGATTCTGAGTGGTAGCTGCTGCCGCTGCCGCCGCAGCTACTTCAACAACGCTTGATTTCATGCCGTTTGAATGCTGAAGTAGTATTTTTCAATTCTAAAAAATGAAATTGCTTCCCACTCAAACATGAAACAGTAAAAACTTGCAGTTAACTTCATTCATTGTTATAAACCCAAGAATATATGTGTTATGTAACTTTACATGCATACACATCATAGGTTACAACAACTTTGTATGCGTATGTGTGTGTATCTCCGTGTATGCCTGCTGTAAGTGTTAAACAGTGACAAAGGTTATCGTGACTCAGAAGATGCTGGTGTTCAAATTTCAGGCAGAGCCAGAATTTATCAGAAATTTATTTATTTGTTTTGATTTCTCAGTGTAAGTAATTAAAATAGAATAACCTCACAACTGGTCAGCAACGGTGCAAGCGATGAAAAAGTTGGCGATGAAAAGGCTGAACCATGGGCTGAGGACGATGAAGACTGTTGACATGATGGGATCGGTAAATAATTAATGCCGCTGATTGGGAACGGTGGTGTTGAGCCACATTCCAATGATATGCCACCGACTTCCATAGTACTGCTACCGTATCCCAGTTACTGAGCCAGAGGGCCTTGTTATGGACAGAATTCCCTTAATATGCCTTCACAAAACGCTCATTACTGTAACACTGTATTGACAATTTACGAAACGCAGAAATAACCCAAAAAATAAGAAAAAGCGTAACGTACGTGATGTAATGTACCGACTTGTTCATGTAAATTATAAAAAATTCTTCAACTAGTTGACTTTACTACCCAGTGGTTCTTAAAAAATTAACCCAGATGTCTTGGACTTTTTTAACAAAACTGCTGCACAATGATTTAATGATTCCAAAAATTACGAGTAAAGATACGGTACTCTTCAACTTGTGCAAAATTGAACTGCTTCCTGAAAAGATACAGTCGTAATAAAAACATGAGAAAAACAATCTTATTTTAGTGACTGTAGATCGGAACCCTTTAATTTTCTTTCCTTTTCCTATCAAAATAACCCTTTGAAGACCTTTGACATTATACAGACCACCATGAAAGTTTGTTGCAACAGCAATTAACTATTTGGCGTGTGAAAAAATCTATAAATAAAGCACTAGTTTTGACTGACTTTTCTAGTTAGAACAACTTTTTTTTTCTAGTTGAACAGTAGCACTCAGCATATTTAAAATGGTATCATAATAGACTTTAAAATCAAGTCTTTAATTTAACTTCCTGCTGCATCTATTTCAACTAGCTGGCTGATAGATACAAGCCGCAATATCTTCCTTTTAAGTAAGCATTGATTCAGCTGAAACATAAACATGCAAAGACAAAGCCATTAAAAAGAAAGGAAAATGGAGAAAGCATATTAGATAGTATAAATATGATGAGTTTTTTAGGATAACTTTAGCATAGCAAAACAGAAGCAATTGGAATGTATTCTCAAAATAGATCCACTAGCCTACTTGCTTGCATATCAATTGTGCTGCACTAACTTAATTTACTTAAATCATAAGATGTATGTAATAAATGAGAGATTTTATTGGCTCAACTTGAAGTGCTTTCACATTTTATAATAAATATGTTATTAAAGAAGAAAAGGTTCGAAATAAAAGGAAAAAAGATTAGATTTTCGTGCTGCAACAGTAAAAACTAAAAATTAAATTTTGTTACAAAAGAAGGAAAAGTTCATAAATGCACAATGTTGTTGATAAAAAAAGAAAAAGGGAAGAGAATATTTCGGAATATGAGAAATTATTTTTGGGAAGTAGATTGGTCAGTATGAATGAACAGTAGAGAAAACTTGATGGGAATGTTTTGAGATGAGAAATTTATAATATAGAATTGTATTGGATAGCAACAATTATAAACAAAATTTCTCTTTAGGAAGGAGATTTAAAACGGTAAAAGACAGTGGAAATTAATGAAATAAGAGAAGGAAATGGTTGATTTAATATCGTTAATTTACAGATGACACTTTTTCATTAGCAATCCGAGGAATTGTTGAAGGATAGATTCCCAAGACAGGTATTTATTTATTTTCCTTTTACCTTTGTGAGAAAAGTTTTTACCTTTGGTTCGTGGGCGGTCGACCGATTCAGACAGCTGATCAGCAGACATACACCACAAATGCGTGATTGAAAAGAGAAGAAACGAACAAATCAACTTTCCAATCAATAATTAGCTATTTATATTTAATCGATTCATTCTTAACTCAGAATATTACAACTAAAATTGCTCGGATTTAAAAGACATAATATTCATTAAACTCGTCAGCCAGAAATGGAAACGAGATTTGATTCATTTCTAATCCTAAATATCTTTAAAGGTGGTACTAAAAATTGCGATTTTTGTTACACAATGACTATCACTGCTTCAGATACATCCATCATCTGTCCATTCATTTATTCACTTCTACAAGATAAAGCAACAGTATAGCCAAAAGCAGTGGCAGTGTTTGAGAAACAGCTGAATGCAGTTTTGCGTCTTGCAAAGCATGATAAGAATGCATCTTGATGCCACAAATATCTCCAACTGATAAACTGATAACAGGACGATAAAAATTTAATAGAAAAAGATGGAGAAGAGATGCACGTGAAAAAAAAAAAAAAACATAATCGACATGATGTACTTTCTGAAAACTTTGTAAGTAGTGAGAAAGAATTAGACTGATAGGACCCTATTTTCATGTCTAATAGATATCATTTTAAGTTGAAATTTGATGCAACAGTCACAATTAGACCGACAGACTGATAGCTCTAATACATGTCATTTTAAAGCTTATTTTTTATTTCAATGTAGCAAAATTTGATAATTATCATTCTGTATTCAGAAGCAATTCTTGACTACAGCTTCATTCGCATATTTCATAAAATATCATTCCCTTTTTTCAAAGATAATGATGCTTTGAGAGTTATCAAATGATTGTCATACTGTCACCTTTTCTGCTATCATTTCTCTTTATGATGCAATAAGCAGATGGTAGGTTAAGTAGTTGTACTAATTTTATGCCTTGACATCAAATATTGTAAATTTTCTTTAAAAAAAAGTGAAGTAATTTTTATAATGAAAAGTGATTCTCATTTGGAGACGACTAAGATTGCCGGCTGAATGTACACACTTACCTTTAATTGGGTCGTCTCACGTCGTCTTTTTATTGCTATGATACACCACTCAGTGAACACAACCTCTCACTACAGTACATCAAGTTTACGCCATCCTTTCAAAAGTACTAAGTTACACGTCTGTGTACAGACGTGTAACACTTACGTCTACATTCGCTTTCCTTCAAATTATTTGCTTACTTTGACATCAAAAAATGGAAAATAATTTCAGTCTGAAAAGCAAAATATGAAATTGAGGTAAGGGAGTGAACTATGAAAATGATTCAAATCGAACAGTATATTATTAATCAAGCAAAGTGAAAAAAAAGGGCAAAATTTGTTTTAACATGAAACGGACCATGAAGCAACTTAGACATTTTTTAACCTTTCCTCTTTGCCTTCATTCTCTCTTTTCCATTCTTTCTTGGGAAAAAATAGAAAATAGAAAAACAAATGAAATATGAAATTTCATGAGAGACAAAGGAAGGATTGACGTAAAAAAGTACAACAAAACAGCATGACTGTGACGTAGTTTTTCTAGTTTTTTTTCCCTTCCTTTTGAATTTCTTAAGAGACTGTCAGACTGAACTGCGGCACCTTTCTGCTAAACCCATTCTCGGCTACACACATAAACCTATACCCGTAGAAGTAAATCTCGAAACAAACACAAGAAAAGTAGAGGAGTTAGAAGTCATAAAAGTCCTTTTCGTAGAGTAATCTCTGAAACTGTTACCAGAAAGTTTTTATTTCTCTCAAGTTTTCTTTTAGCACAAATCATGTTAAAAACCTCTTTCTTCGGAGCCATTGCCATTGCAAATTTGTAATAAACTGGTTGGCCTCTGATTCTTTAAATGCTGGAAATCTTCTAATTTCTCCCTCAGCATTCGGATAGGGCTAACACGATTAGCAAAGCACCATGAAGTGGAATATAGTCTTCACCGATTTATTCTCCTTTACAAAATTTGGGTCGGAAATAGTTTGAAATTTTAGTTTAACAAATAGTTAAGTTCTTGAAATAATTGAAAAAGATTACAGTCCAAATAATCCGACGAAAGGCAGGTAAAAAACAAAGTGTTCATGGTACCACCATATCGTTACGAATTAATGCACAGGTGTACAAATTGAGCAAAGGAAAAGTAATGATTTCTCGCATTTTTGCCACATATATTATTGCAAAGATAACGGTGGTGGCACCTAGAAAGACAATAAATTTCCCGTCAGGTAAGTGCTCGTTGTCTCCTGTAGTTCTGCAAAAAAGACCATTTTCCGGGTTTCAGTTAACACACAAAATTTAATCCCGAAGAAACAAATTACTGGTGGCTGGAGCGAAATTAATGTCAGCAAACAGAACTGTAATAGACTGGTTTCACAAGGAATCCATAAATTAATCAAGGAGTTGGCGAAATCTAATCAACTGATTGTAACGGGCCGATTAAGAAAAGTTGATGTTGAAGAAAGCTTTGAGGTAATTATGAATAGTAGCAGTTTTAACTCCAAGAAAACCATTCGAATACTGAAAATTGCCTTCTTCAAAAATTCATTTAAGGTAAAATTGCTGTTATCAATATTTTTCGCTTTCAAATAATCGATTCATTTGCAACAGCTAATGGCACAAACCGTTCTCGAGTGCAATGACTGATGAGAAAGGGTAAAATGAAGGCACACAATTTGCTCTGAACTACCATTTTTGCGACCATCGAAATGTGATTAATTATAAATTGTTGATTAGAAAATTAAAAGAAAAAAGTTATTCGCAACATCTGTTCTTCAGAAGTCTCAATAGCAAAGAATGATGGGTTACTGAGAATCCTTTTCAATTCATTGAAAGATTCAGTAGCGATATAACCAATTATACTGAAAGTAAATTAAAAAATCATGATAAAAGTAGCACATTTTCCTGCTTATAGTTCTTTTCAAAAACTTACTAAATCTGAGGAGGGAAGTTTTCTTATTCGCTTAGCTTCATGTTGCTGCACGTGCGAGATTGTATCAAGCACTCTAGACCGGAAACTGCGTTATTCTGAAGATGAATCTCATCAGAATGAATGAGTATTCCCACACTTTCTCCTTAAAGGACTTTTAAAAAAAGGAAAAAGAAACGAAAAAAGTTGCACCAGCAGAAGGATGATTCTTTCATTCCTTCTTGTTTCTTCAGTTCCTCTCTTCCCGACCGTATTTCTTTTTCCGTACGTCTTTTTTGCAAGCATATTGTTTACAGATTTTATGCAGATGAACCTTTCTGCTAGTAGTAATATGCAAATGTTGAAGGACTAGACTGTTGCCGGATGTTGATTGATAGTAGCCAGATGTAATGGAGCACTGCTTGCTTCGTCCTCCATCATCTGCAACAAACAGCTGCATGTCATTTGGTAGGCACTAAACTAGAGGACTAGAATTCAGACTGGAATTCCTCCTTGTTAGCACTTTTTTCTTTCATCGTACTGAGACCTGTGATATAAAAAGGATGAGAAAAAGAATGCAAGACGAGGCGATGAAATCAACCATGTACAAACCATTGTCGTTTCAACAAATGTGCTAAGGAATCTGATCACAGAGGTATTATCGTTTAGATTAAATACCTGTTCAAGTGAACAATGCTAAAAATGAAATCCTTATTGCTTAAATCAAGTAACTGATATTAATATTTGAATTCTCTCTATTTTAATTTCATTCCGGGTTTAATTAATGGGTTTATTTTTCACCAACTAATGATTCCCTTATTAATATATATCAGCATACCTCACTAATTGTAGATTGTGTTCACTTTAATTGAGATTCACTTTAAGCAATTTTCAGTTTGACAACACATCTCCTTCTACCTTCAATTTGTTAATAACAGTGTCGTGAATCTGCTCCCTCCCAATCCCAAACTACTTTCTAAAACATGAAGTATACCTTTTTGAAGTGAGTGTAAAAACCCACCAAAAATTAGGTCCCTCGCCAAACATCAACCTGTTTTAGGTTCAACTTGTAACAAGCACAACAAATTCATTCATTACTCAGCAATAATATCTGGAGATTTAGCATTCTCGAGGTACAGACTATTATACTGCTGGTTGATGGGACGATGCATTATGCAAATTAATGACTTCCATGTCAGTTATCGCAAAATACTAATTTAGATGATAGCAAAGAGACCTTTAACCATTCAAGTAATGCTACTTTTTTTCTTTTCATCTCATTCATCAGTTCTTTCAGAGAGGAATGGTATATCTGCAAAGAAGTGTAGCAGTGCGGGGTGCGAGAATACCGAAGTGCGAGGTGTCCCGGGGGTGGGTGTTGCTACCGGGAAGATGAAGGATTGCAAATGGGTAATATCTTGCAGTAATGACCCATTAAATATTTTGTGCCGCACTTCTTCGTACCGAAAATGGCCTCCTCGCCACACCGTCTAATTTTCCCAATATCCAAAGCGAATTCTATACAATTATTTTCCTTCGCTTTAAAACTTATTTAAAAAAAAAAAAAAGAATAATGAGACTGGAGAAGCACATGTAATATTTGAGAAAGGCGTAATTTTGTCAGGAGCCAGAAGTATGTGGTTTCTAGATCTTGATTCAGACCGAGACTTAATTCGGTTTAATCATGACAAAGTTCTCTGACCGAATGTTAATATTTAAGCAGTTCGAATCAATCAAAAGTAAATACAACCTGCCTTCTTTTACATGACGCGCATCCACAATAATTTTCCACCACTTTGGAGACTTTTGGAAAGAAGTGAAAATAATGAATTCAATTCCTTACTGCAACTCAGTAAGGAATTAAATCTTGCCTTTCTGTTTTCTCGCCCCAATATTTGGCCAAATTTTCTTCCGAAGAAGTAATCAAGCAATCTTTCCTCCTTTTGGAAAATAATTCTTTGACTTCAGTCATACTTGTTTCTGTTTAATCCCAGAAGAAGCAATACATATCAATCCGGAGATTAGAACTTGACAGCACGTAAGTGATATGATTCTATTTCATAATAATGAAAAATGGTAAAAGTCTTCTGTATTGGAAAACTTTGCCAGAAAAATTGGACAGTACAATTAGTGTTTACAATTGAAAGTCACTTTTACTCAGCTTCTATGATATCCCTAACTTATTCCTTCAACTGATACGGCTTGTTGATGAGCCGTCTATTGTTACGTTTTAAAGTTCTCCCCATTAACATTATCCACATATGTTACCTTTTTGTTTCCTTGCTGCATCGCTTAGTATATGAAATGTAAGATTGAGTGAATAAAGGTTAATAACGCCTTAAGCACAATATTTTTCATCAGGTGGTTGCTTATTCATACTGCTGAGAATAAGAAATAAAACGATGAAATTTAAGATCCCAAAATTCCCATCAAATTTTAATTTAAAAGTTATTAAATGGTCTAGTTGTTGCAAAGTGAAAATAATATTAATCGGCTGAAATGATAAACAATATTAATATTCATTATTTCATTTTAAATGTAACTGTTGAGTTTCGAACGCCAATAGATGTTGAAAAACCAATTATTTATAAAGAATCGTAAATTTAAGAAGGAAGATTATCTTTTCTAGTCTATTCAAATGCACATGTGCTATATAGGACAATAAATATTAGGAAGATGCTAAATAGTACCACAGTATTGCTCATCTTCATTTAAAATAGACAATATTCAAAAATAAAGTAGACACTGTTTAATGAGTTTAAATTTTCTAATTGTGAAGATAAGAACTGGTAGAGATGGGAGGAGATGGCAACAGCTTATGTTATGTATTATTCCTTGGAAACAAATTATTACAAGATCATTCATTGATAATTCTGATGATGTGTTTTTATAACAAGTTTTCTCTTGTTCACTTATTAAATTTTTCCGTATTTTCTTTAAATTATTATGAGAAGGTAAAAAGAAGAACTCAACTGTTAATGGGTTATCGTCAAATTAATCGCAATTTCAAATGTTCACTTTTAAATTTCAATGATACAATCAGAAAAATTCTAACCATTTTTTTTTTTTTTTCGATATTTAATCGTGCCATTTTTCCTTTCCTTTTTTTCCTTTCGTATTTTCCTCAAAAGTTCAAATTTTCATCTGCTACAAAAAATATAAAATTTAGTTCAGAAGTGTTTGCTGTAAGACTCAAAAATATTCTTTTCCCTCGCCTTGCAAAAATGCATTGCAATAGAAAACGATTAGGAGATGAAAAACGGTTCCTTCTCAGCTATTGCCCGCATTTTATGACATTTCGTTTGGTCGTTTGTATTTTTTTTCTTTCTTTTTAAAATGAATGAGAGGAAAATGTTTTATTTTTTCTTTCAGTCTTTAAAAGTTTTCCAAAAAAAGACAGATTAGTTATGTTACTGAAAAGACATAAGGTTGTACAAATAATTAAATAACAGAGAGAATGCTTTAGCTTCTTCATTTCATAAGAAAACTGTTCCCTTATGTCACCTCTTAATCTCAGAAAATCTTTTCTGTGGCTATCGTAATGAAGTTTATCTCTCTTCTGTCCTTCGTCATTTTTTTAGTTCCGTAATTTTTACTTTTCAACATTCGGCCTCCTCCGTTTTTATGACTTCTTTAAATAGACTCAGTCAGTATTTCTTTATCATCGTTGTCTTTTCCAATATTCGAAACTAAAACTAATATTTTTTGGACACTTTAAAAAAGATGCAAAACTGCATGTTAAGCAAGCCTGAGAAATAATAATGAAGTTGGATGAGATCTTTTCATCTTGAATAATTTAATCCTTTCAACTAAAAAAAAAAATAGATAAAAACAAGTTTCAAAAGTTCAAAAATAATTCTTCGGTCTAAAAGTGCAGAATAGGCAAAGTGCAATTTCAGGAAAAAAAGGCAATTATTTTAGTCGGTCAGTTAGTTAATCGCTAAATTCTTGGAATAGAAGAAAACTTTATTGATACAGACACTGTTTTCTCTTATCAGTTTTCATTTTATCATGCAAGGAAATATAAATATTCGATTCAAAAAAAAAGCTCAATCGAGAATGGTAATGAACACATTACAAATCACAACTTATTATGTGATAATAAGAAGTTTAGGAGATAAAGAAATTATGTATTCACTTCAAAAGAAGTTAGTACACCACATAAAAGTTTATTTCTTGTAAATGTAATTAAAAGTCCTACATAACTTGACTTTTGCATATAGTCAATGCATTGTTGATTGTAGCGAACATATCTACCTACTCATAATAAGCATCGCGAACTGATACTTATTACATCACCTTATAATGCAGACGATTATGTATTTCTGGTATATTACGTATAATTTAGTTTATTCCGCTTTACGATAACATCAAAGATGGCTTTTAAAGACTCAACCGACAATTATAACTAATAAAACATGAAGAAACAAGTAACATTTATATGTTAAGCATTCCACTTAGTCAAGTTATCATTGCAGTGACTTAAGTACTGTGAAGTTCTACGGTACATCACCGGAAGCTTTGGGAGATTTAGTTTGGGAAGTAATGTATAGAATCAACTGGATACATCGCTAGACTAAACGCTTATCACAGATTATAAATCTTCAAGATGAGTGCTGCACCCACTAACACTAACAATTAATCAGTAAGGTTTGTATCACCTACAAATGTGAATCGCTATCAGTTTAACTTGTTCCTAGTGAGGTCGAATGAGATAGGAGATTTACGACCACATATTATATCATTAACAAATATGCTTAGTTCAGAGTGGTATTCTGGAATACATTTAAAAGTCATTTTGGAATAAGTATCAATAGATTAAGTCAACAGTTAATTTAAATAAAATCAGTAGAACGGAAATGTAGAAGGAATGGTTATTGAAAAGTACCAGTTCTCAACCCAGTATGCGTTACTGACAACAAAACAAAAGTATCATGTTTGGATGATCGTCAAAGAAATGGTGGAATTATTAGTAGAAAATAGCAAATAATTCTTCAGCAGTTTCTGGTTCCAGAAAAATTGACACGTTTGAAAGCATAAGGAAAATGAAAAAATTACAACTTCTCAAAATTTCATGAAAGATGTATACCTGAAATGGTAGCTTTTATTAAGCAACCATTTAAGCCAGTTGTTCTTATCTCTCAAGTGTACATTGTTAATTTTGACATCTGATTCACACCTTGTATATGCATTTGAGATCGATCGAACTGTACAGTTTTAATCGGTTAGTAAAAAGAATTTTAAGTTACCGTGGAGAAAAAGTTGTTATCTGGAGGTAGCAGCTACAAAGTATGATTAGTTATGATATTTTGATTATGATAACAGTGATAATGGTTGTATAATGAGATTTACAGTGTTAACGATTAGTAATAACAGTAATGATTACAATACAGTATCGGTGACTGTGATAATAACAATAACAATGACGGTAGCACTACAATCTTCACTGAAGGAAAGCAATGTGATAAAGGAAATAATTATTCGTAAAAAATTTGGATAGTATGAGTCCAATAATTAGGTTAAGACATAGGGGAAGTGAGAGACGTCGAGAAATGCTAATGAAAGATAATTTTTATGTATTTTGATTGCTTTCGTAATAACAAACAATTAATTCACTTGTTTCATTGAAAAATAAGTCAAATGGGGAAGATTAAGCGGATGTTGTTGTGGTCCTTTTTTGACCGTTTCACATCAACAGGACCAACCAACAAGGTTAAAAGTTTCAGATGGAAGAAACATCGAAATAGTAAAGGGCGGAGAGAAAGGTTGGAAGAACTGTGGTGGAATAAAATTCGTATTAGTTGGCGGCAACAATGAAAGGGAAAAGAAAGGGGAAATGAGCTCGATTTGTTGCAATTCTTTTAACTTAAATCCGTTGGAAGAAAAACATATTTTTAGAAAAAAATTTGACTGAGAAAAGAAGGAAAGGAAATTTCAAAAGTTTTTTTATTTTGTTTCTAAGAAATTCGAGGTGATAAATCTTGAAGGAAACTAAGAAAAGGAAGAAGAAAAAGGGACTGCACCTATTTCAATGATACATAGAAGTGCTCAATTCAACTGTAAGCATTAACAGCCAGAGAAAAAGTTATTTGGCATGTTTGCAGGGCATCAAAATTTGTTTCCTTTCAACTGCTTGACATAAATTTTAATCCGAAAAGTGTCTACATCCGCCAGTTCTTGTCAGCGATATCACTTCAGGGAGGAAAAAATTCTTATTCCAACCACCCACCACTATTTCCTTTGTGTGACCGTCTCTCCCATTACCATAATTTAGCAGTTTCAGTCACTACATAAGACTATATCGATGCTAAACATAGTTTAAAAGCACCTGATGACGTACATTGGAGAAGGAGGCGGAAAACGAAGAAATGCAAAGTGGTGGCGCTTGGCGCTTTTGGCTGTTCTGCTAATATTGATGTGTTTTATTTACGTGTTGACTCGCTTCGTTAACTTTCTATTTAATTAAAATTTAAAGCACTTAACACAGCATGCTCATAGCAGTGCTGCTCGGATGATCCCTCAGTCTGACGTAATTCACGTCGGATGGATCTCTGGATCAGGTGACATTGCTGGCCCCATCATCCACATCAATCCCACATGTATTCCGAAATTACAATTGAAAAAATTTAATTCAATCAACTAGAATGGCCGGAAAAAGTGTACGATTGGGACATACATAGATGTACAGACACAGACAGACACAAAGGCCTATTTGAAGGAATTTTTTATGTGCGAAATTTATTGGTGCAGCTTGCAGTGATAATTTTCCTGCACTGCTCCTAAGTACAAAGAAGCTAAAGAACGATCAATATGACTGGTCTATAGGTGGAAGAAGACTCATTATATGATTCAGAATCAGGCATTTCATCTTATCAAGCAAGAATCCGTCCTTCTCCTCTTCCCTTCTTCTCGAGAATGGATTTGATAGCAACTTTAGTATTGATCTAATAAAAAAGGAAGATCCGAATCATCTATATCCTGCTTCGAAATTTGAACAAAAAAAAAATTAGAAAGAGGGTGAAGGAATAGAAACGAAAGGAATAATGAACAAATTTAAGTTTCGTTGAAATGAAGAAATACGACCGGTCGAGAATCGAGAAAAAAAACTGATAACTTGGTGTACCTGTGCATTGCATTTGCTCAAATTATATATTATTACTGGCAGAATCAAACTCAATGATGCTTCATCAAACATTTTTAAATGATTACTTCAGTTAAAATGTAATTCTGCTTTACTAAAGTTACAGTACTTAATTACAAGTTGGTTTAAACAATTTGATTAGATGTAACTGATTAAACTCATATTTAATTAATTAGCTTCGTTGAGCTTATTAGCACATTAATTTTCTTTTGTTAAAATCAATCTCATTTTTTTGAATTTGAATTTTAAAGCTCGAACAACTGTGATTATTCTGTATAGCAAGTGCTTCAGACAGTCAGATGTCAATTTCTATTTGCTTTCACATATTCATCTGATTACTGTTTTTTTGCCCTGCACAACACAGCTAATTGAAGACGAGCAGGATAAATGCAAGCTGCAAACTTTCAAAGACTAAAATTATAGGCCTCAGACCACAGTTACATTCATAGTGTTAAAATAAATACAGTAAATTTGTCTTCAATAGCCAAGAGCATTGAGGGCCAAAACACGGGATAACAGCAGTTACAATGATGAGATGAGACACATGACAAAGCGCTTCCCGCACTGCGACCATCAATTGTGTGGAATAATTAGATAACTCAATGGGAAAATCTGAAAAAACAAAAGAAGGATGATGAGAATAAGCGTTAATCAGAGAATGATGCTGAGGAAATCGGAAGAACAAAGGAAGGTACTGGGAGACAGAAAATGGTTCATGAAATGAGAGCCATAAATCAGTGGACCGTTCTGGCAGGAACAGCCGAAAAGATCCGAAAAATTTCGTTTCGGTGTTCTATTAAACGAAGCGACAACATTTAAGAAATATGCTTTGTTTCACGAACGATAGGAGACAGTTTGAAGGTAGGGAAAGGACAAGAACAGGATGGAGTCGGTCAGGTTTGGAGTAGATGGTTCGAGGAATGTTGCAGAAGAGACCGAGACAAAAAGCTCCTCGACGAAAAGGCTTCCAAGAATAGGAAAAGAGGTTCACCGCTTCGCATCAACAACGACAGGGGTAATTTTTCAACATTTTCCTTATGAATCCCATGCCTATTCTTTTCGCCGCTGATGTTTTGTTGCAAATTTTTAGCCTCATTAGTTGTAGTTTATGGAACGGCACGAACCGTCTATCTTCCCCGTAGAATCTGATTTGTCCTTCCTTTAATTATCACTGTCCTGTTTTGGTATAAATACAGTAGTTTTAGTTTTCTGTTGAGAGAACTTCTGTGATTATTCATTTTCGAGCTACCAAATCTTTTACTATATTAGATGGAGTTGAGGAACATTGCATTTCCAATCATGATTAGGACTTTCAGTTATTCCTCCCATTTTACAGGGTGAGTCATGAATTGTCCATTTCAGTAAGAAAGCCAGTTAGCTGTGAAGAATGGGTTTCTAAAGGTCAAAATCTCATAATATCGCTTCTGAAACATTTCAGCAATTACGATTTCTTGCTTCCCAATTTTTATTATTCCAGAAATGAATGGCCTTGTTCCTGACGTAATGATTTGAAATGCATGTTCTTCATATTAAGCATAATATGAGCATTTACAGGTTGATGAAACATGGGAAACTTTGAGATTCTAAAAAGTAGTCACTTCTGTTTCAAGCGCTAGAAACTCTGCAGACTTTGTAAAGCTAAACTGCGGAAATGAAATTCAGCCTTAGCGAAGATTTACTTAAAAATTTCAAATTCATTTAAAAGAATCCAACACCAGAATTGAAAAAAGCATATCTAAAACAGTTTCAAAGTTCCAAAAATTAGTCTCTAAATATATTTCAAACTTTAAGCGAAAGAAACTAGAAAATTTCCAGTACGAAAAGAAGCTATGTACAGTTAGTTACGCATCATTTCAATGCGATATAGCTTAATTTATTAATCAATCGATAAAGATGATTATTATGGATAAAGGATGTTCGTGAATTGCCGCCCTTTAATTTTTCTCTCACCTTTTCTTGAAGATCCTCCAATGTCTCATCGACAGGAAGTAATCAGTTACCCTCAACCATCTGAACAATGAGATCCCGAAATTATTATACATCTGGTGGGATTATACAAACAATACGATACATTTCCCAATAAATGAAAGTTCACATTGATGCATGGCTCTACATATTCAATGTATCGAGAGCAACAATACATTTTCGTCTTCTAATTTTCTTTTTACATTAGGAGAAAACGCCACTTCAATTCCATACTAGATTTGTATGTGAAGAGTAGGATGACAGAAACCCGGTAAATTAATTCAACTAATATGCAGAAAATGAAGAAAACATAAGCACCTATATCGACCTATGACTATTCCATACTGTGCTTTACTCCTTAGTGCTTAGAAGGTATATGACACCCATGCGACTTTGACAAGAGAAGAAAACTATATCATCTTTAACCAAACGGAAAAAACACATGAAATCACATAATGTATTATGAGCGGAATGTAAACGCATTCATGTTCTTCTGATAATAAAGTGGCAGTTGATGGTCGCGACCTCTAAAATGGAAATGAACTTTGCGATGGGCATGTAAACTGCAAGTATTAGATAACATAACAGCCATACCAGAAAAAAACTGAATAATTTCTTGGATAAGAATAGCAACTTCAATTATGAGTGTCGTAACTCATTCATAAACTATTAATATCCAGTGGAATTTTTAACCGAAAAAACAAACCTATAAGAACGAGAGAAGAGATGTTCACGGGCGAACTGCACAGAACTGTTAACAGCACTACTGGATTCGAGAAGGATGTCGAAGCGTGAAACCAAGAATGCCATCTGCGCCTCTAGGATACTATTTGAATCTTCACATGTCACATATGCCGTAAAATCCACATTCAAAACTCGCTCCAAATGCTAAATTTAAAATTTCATCATGAAATTTTATTCATTTTGAGGCAAAATTAGGATGGATATAATGTAAAAAATAAACAAGGGATGAATATAAATAAATAAGATTTGATGAGAATAAATAAGGTATCTTTCACAGAGAACTAGGAGAATTTTTCTTTAAATATATAAAAGAATTTTTCGTTCACATCAAACCGTTTTTTAAGTGGAAGTTTCTGTGGATAAAAACGTAAAATTTTATAAACCATGAAATTTATGAACGATTACACTGCTCTAAAATAAGTTCAATAGGATGCAAAAAATAAACATAAAAAGAGTGATTGGGAAGACACGATTTTGCTCTATAACTTGATTTTTTTTTACAGATTAACCAGGAATACTCACATTAAGACTGTTGTTGAATGACGAAGGAACCTTTGTGTTATCCAGCGTAAAAGTTAAGATATAAATTGGCTTTATTTTTGGGTATTTGATGTCAACCTGAAGTTCTCATTAGTGACTGTATATAGCACTTTTCTTACAACATCGACTGCAATATGATATAAGCCAGAAGGTCAATAAACAGAAGAAAAGGCTGGGTTAAACTAATATCGAAACGAAATTTTGCAAAATTTGGGAAAAAAACAACCCAATATAAGTCAAAAATATTACTTTAATATTTAAATGAAGTTCAATAATTCATACAAATATTAAAACATGCAGTTTCGCTCCTGGATTTCTTTCAATTGTCGCAGAAAAATAAAACTGCTTATCAATATTTGTTTGTCTTTCAAACTTTATCAGCTTCTGATACTCTTCCGTTAAAGCCTCATATCCCTAAAATAAGAACCCACAACTCAAGCAAAAGTATTGAAAGAAAAATAAGAAACAAAATTTCGTGAGGATGAAAAAATCTGTTCCAATGAGGTTGAAAAATTGCATAAAATCAACTAACGAAAAATTGTTCAGCTGTAATCATTCTAAAATCAGTTAGCTTGGAACAGACATTATCAGGAAAATCACTTCGGTTCTTTAATTCATCGAACACTTTCAAAGCATCTGTAACGTTCTAAGTTTATCAAAATACCGTCTAATTTAAGGATTAAAAAAATAACGGTAGTTTTGGAATTCAAAATCAAACATAGAAAAGCAAAATTATTAATATGAACAAGACAAGCTGTTTGGAAAATTATCATAATCAAGTATGTGGATTGAACGATGAGGGTTAAATTGCTTCCGTTACCAAGTTTCAACCGACTGTAAACTCTTACTTGTGAAATTTAGATATGAATTCTTGACAAAAATAGATAACCACAAAAACATGAACTTTTAAAAGTACAAGAAAAATCAAAAACAAAGAAAATAAAAATCGTTGCTTTTACATAAAATTCTATTTTTGGTGTTGCGAAAAAAAACATACGTAAAGAATGAGTAATTCGCGCTAGAACACATCTGGAACGTACACGTGATCTAATTTTGCTAATAACAGAATGTATAATTTCACATAATTGAGAATTCTTTGAAACTTCGTCATTTACACCAGCCATTTTCTGAGCAAATGCATAGAATCGACCAATTTTGGGTTCCAAATCAGCGACGGAAATTCTAAAAACGAAAAACTGCAGAATTCTAAATATATTAAAAATAAATAAATCTATAAATAAAAATAAAGAAGTGGAGAAGAATAAAATAAATTCTGGTTAAAAATAGAGAGATTCTCCATGAATTTGATTAGCCGATTGAATTGTAATAACTTTAAAAATAGCACTTTGGTTTAAATCACAATTAATTCGAAAGATTTGCACGAAGCCAATTCATAGACAGCTGAATGTAGGTGTATGATTCTCTAAAATGTAGCGTCGCCAGACAAAAAATATATAAAAAACATACAAAAATGATCACTCAGAAACATACTCTAATTGGTCCAGTTTGGCTTGTCCTGCACTACTAATACATTTACTTCCATCATCGCCGTCAAATAATTCGGTAAGGAGAGATGTATCGAAGAACATATTTCTGAATAACTTGAAAACTTTGCAACAATTTTATACCAAAATTATATATAGAATTCTTCTTCAAACCCTTAATTAATCTCTTTCTAAATTTCCACCTTTTTTTTCTAAGGATTAAATACACATATACTTTTTAGAATAAAGAAAAATACCCATAAACTGATGTTGGCACTCGACTCAACTTCGCAATTACTCCTATCGAACACAAACCAGGAATAAACTGCAGCACTAGCGTTACACAGATATCATCTAAAAAAGCCATTATTTGAAGTATTGTAGAAATGTTCTATCAGTTAAAAAAACAGGGATGATATCAGGATATCATTTAAGTGGCCCTCTCTAGTGCAATTTTATAATAGCTTCAAGATACCGAGTGAGTAAAAGAAAAGCAGATTCAAGGATTCCAGAAAAGAAAATAATCTATAAAAACCCCGCGCTGTGGAATGTTTGTACTTTCTGGTTTAAAATTAGGTATACGATAAACTAATTTATTTGACTGACCTTGACAAGCGATTTCCATTTCAATATGAATCGGATGAGGTGCAACAACGGCGTCTCTTCGTTCAGTTAATAATTCTTTCATCGATATATGCCTTCTTTTCTCATGATGTGCCGATGGCGACAGTTTTCCATTTGTCTATAATTATGAGCAAATGAAAGAAAAATAAATTCCTAGAACAAAAGAGAAATAAGCAACATGAAAAATGGTGTGAACAATCTAATTATTTGAGAATTCTATAGGAATTTAATGGTAGCAGAATATAAAAAGCTACAAATTCTAAATCGATAGTACTGTAATTACAAGCGAGACAGCAACCATCTATCGAAGGATTGTTACGATGCTGCCAAATCTAAATCTTTTTTTTCTTTTAAACATATGTGAAAATCCAGGTTGCTAATCGCATTTTATACAAAAAATCGAGATATAACTCAATTTCTTCCGGAAATTATTACCTTCTTTTATATCCTTTTATCAAAGTGAATTAATTAAGCTGAAAGAAACAAGATCGTTCTTTGTTTAAAAAAATACTGTTACATAAATATATTTTCCTTATGTAATTATAAACAAAACAGGAAGATAAATTACATCATCATGGCTATCTTCGTCATCGGCATCTTCAATAATTTCGAATGTACGATGGCGATTTTCCAAAAATTTTACAGCACTTTCGTAATCCCCTTTGCATTTTAATACTATTCCCGATTCTAGAACAAATTTAAAATGGGCAACAGCACTCAATCGACTTTTCTTCCTTTTATTCTATTTTTCCCAAAGATAAAAAGAATGTACTAAAAGTTTCGATTGGAAAAATCGGGTCATGCTTGCTAGTCGTTTGGAGTACTCTATCCAGTACAAAATCAATTTTTATAACAGTTCAAATTGATAATTGTAGGAACCTTTAACGATGTCGCAATAAGCTTCAATTTGTATAGCAATTACAGAGAGTTCTTGAGGTAGTAGAGATAATACCCGCTCTTTCTCAACATCAATAGGACTGGATGTCAGCCCCATTAACTCTTGCACAGGTTTTGCAGCCTAAATTATAGTCAAAATACAGCACAGTTCAAGAACTGAAAAATGCTTTCTAAAAACTGAATAAATGGGTAAAAATGGTGGCAATAACTGGCTCTCAAAATATCTGTTAGTCATAATAAATTACTATTTATGAAGAAAAAGTGCTATCCTAGCATATTTTAGTATGCAAAAGTTAAAAGCATCGGACAGAATAACAATAGTGAAGAAGAACTAGCACTGCAGAACCCTGCTGGTTTTTTTTACGATATTGCTCTTCTACACATGTTACAAAAAATGAGATATAAAACCTCAATTACGGCTTCGATACGTGGTTTTAATGACTTCAATCGATGTTCCTTTGTGGTAATATCAGTAATTAGTACGTTTTTACGCCCCTCCCGTTCTTGCAAAGTCCCAACAAGGCTGCAAACGCAATAGTGAGTATTAAAAAACATGCGGATTCTCGAGAGGAGTTTATACAAATCGATTCACTGCTCAGTAAAGGGGATATTCTTTCCAGTGTATTCTCACAGCAAAGAGAATCAATAAAGTTTTCTGAATATTCATAAAAGAGGTTCGGAAGAATTGATTATTCCATTTGAAGGAACAGCCAACAAAAAAATATTGTGAATAGCGCATATCCCAATTAAAAAAAAAAAAATTTATCAAGAGTCTCTCTCCAATCCTTCAGCTAATTCCTTATCTCAGTGTGTCAGAGCATTGCAAGTATATTATTCTAAAACTTCTAAATCTACATTTTTTTCCCTTCATAATACTTACTTCTTACGCTCCTCCATCTCCCAGTTCAGTCGAGCAAGATGTTGTCGATGCTGATCTTTACGAGTGATTTCCTCTTGGGAGATATTTGCTGGAGCATTTGCATAAAATTCTTCTAATGATACCATTTCAATATCTTCATCAGCTGATCTGAAATCTCAAGAAAAAAAAAGTTTATAAAATTCTCTGCAATTTCTAAGCTCAAGACACCCATTATTCATCTTTTGAGACACTAGTGTGAAAATACCTGAATACACTTATGCATTTTTTAGGATGTTTTTACTAGATAATGAGTGAAACATCCACCTGAAGTCATAACAGCGATCTATTTCTTTCTGCAAATGTTCAATTTCACTCCTAACGTTCTGCAACTGTAGGAACCGTTCTTCAACGACAGCACGCTCTCTACCTACTCGATCACGAATTTGACGATTTCTGTATTGTGCCAAACGATTCAACCGTCGCAACATGATAAAGAATGAAAGCATTGACTCCTCAAAATCTGATGTTTCCGATGGCTGAAACGGCAATTTAAGAAAAGAAATATGATAAAGAAAAAGAATTAAAATATTAAAAAATGAGGAAAAAGAGCGGGCTACCTTCAGTGAACCACTGCATGAGTCAACAAGCTTTTGTTTGAAATTTTGCGAATATTCTAGAAAGGACTGTTCAATTGATGTCATGGTCATTGATAATGCCTCATGATCTTCCCGTTCATAAAATTCCTGAAATATTGATAAGAGTTTTAGTGCAGCATCATTACCAATACTGTTTAGAAGCAGGGTAGTTTCTTAACTGCTTCATTTCTCATTATTGTAAAGGGTGAACTGATGAGTTCTGCCCCTCCAAAATCCAAATTCTCAGAAAAAACTGGACTTTCATGAAACTGAAATAGAATATATATACCGCAACAGTCCCCATGAAGTGTTCCTCAGCCGGTTTTTTCTTCTCCGGTGACTGCAAACCACTGCTTGGTCGTGCACGCTTTGTTGACATCCTGGAAAAGCTACTAGAGAATATATTACGAATAAAATTTGACATTACTTAATAATTCATTTAAAGTTATAATAAGTCTCTCACTGTGGGGCAATTGTAAAGTAATGGATGGCATTTCCAGCCCGCACGTTATTTTTTGCTTTTATTAAAAACCACCTAACGTCGAGCATATCCACTAAGGTCGATGAGAGATTTCCCACTGTTGCAGTATATTCCGTTAAAAACTGTA
Source organism: Setaria equina (assembly GCA_003012265.1). Lineage (NCBI taxonomy): Eukaryota > Metazoa > Nematoda > Chromadorea > Rhabditida > Setariidae > Setaria > Setaria equina. The sequence continues at coordinate 45,412 of PQVD01001315.1, forward strand.
CGATACAATTAACATTACAAGAAATAAACTTTTTGTTTACCAAATCTTTAGTTCGAATGATGAAAAACTATATCTGCATTACTATGAATTCAAGGCAGCCATAACTTGGAAAAGTCGTCTGAATCTACGAACATAATGAAAATATTGCATGTGAAACAGCGACCGAAAAGAAAATTTAACGACACATTTTTATTTTATATTTGCTCTAATGATATTAAAATATTGAAAAATGTGAAGGAGGCGGCAGATTGATAGAAAAAAATAAATGTACAAATGAAGTACCACTACGGCGGTATAATGCAGAAAATACATTGGAACGCGATTGAACATAATAATGTAAGGAATCTCAAAAATTAATTTATTACATCTTTCTCCATAATATTCTCCTTTTTTCCTTACAAGAACAAATATAAATACAACAATATGAAAATAAACAACATGAATATTAAGTAATCTAGAAATTAAAAAAGAATTATGCAAACCTGAAGATTACAGCAAGAAAGTACAGCGCAATGTCATAACACATGAGGTAATGAGCTTTCTTTCGGTGAAACCTCCACAAATCATTTGTGACATATTTCTTAAGAACCAAAAGTGCTCTTGGAAAATTAAAATAAGAACAATATGTTATTTTAACTTTTATACCGACATCCATTTTGGCTTCCAATGTTACAGTGCAGCAAAGAAAAAAACATAAGGCATTGATAGTAATGTATGGATAAGATATCTGAAGAATTGAAATAAATAAATACATGAAGAAATAATCATTTCGAGCACAGCGCTGGTAAGGGAGATGCCGGTAAAATTCAGTATTCAAATAAAAATAACATTATTCTAGAGAAATCATCTAACTGATTCCATCTTGTCACATTCAGAAATTACTTTTCTAAGGTTATAAGCTTCTCTCTCTCTCTCTCCATATATATATATATATATATATATTCAGCTTCTAAATGTAAGAGTTAAAAAGAACAGAATACAAAACCCACCATCCCCGTGGTTTAATCACCTATGAGATCTGTATAGCCCAAAATGAAAAAAACCATATAAACCAAATAACTTAATGCTTAAATCTCAAATATGTTATATGAAAAGGGTGTTTAGAAATTTAAGACTATGTAAATAAAATTTAAATAAAATTGATAGACCTTAAAAATATCCAGTAAAAAAATCTAAACGATCTGAAAATATATTAAACGCATCTAGTCCTTGCATGAAATAAAACCAAGTCGCACAATACTTCAGCGAATTCAATTAAAACGTGAAGTTTTGAACCTATAAATATAATTAAAATACACAAACACATCATAAATTACTATTAGGAACATCCAAAAAAAAAAAAAAGACGTCTCCAACTGATAGAACTGATGTAATCCTCGCGTCAAAGGATATGTGCATTAGATTCATAAAATTAAGTATGTGAAAGATAAGAATTAAAAAATGGGACTTCACAGCAGGCAATAAATTCACTGTGCGCTTTTTCCTTTTCTATCCATCAGCAAATTAAGAGTATAAATTACAGTCCATCGAATACTTGTACGCGCGTCTTTGTTGCTCCAGCTCCACTCTGCAAAATTCAATACCACTGAACATTATATAGAAGAAATCTAGCTAGCAAAAGCACACATATTATCAATATGTCAACTCGCTGATAAAAGCACACTATATCACGAATAAATACCAAATTGTGAATACAATGAAACTCACGACAACATGCAAATTTGTTAAATAAGTTGCGCTATAACTGCTAATTAATTCAAAACATATTCCAAAATTATATTAGAATACGAGAGAATGTCAATTATTTATTTTATACTGTTTTAACGAAGTGCATGTTAAGATCTCATTTTTGATTCAAATAATGCATAATTTAAAGACCATCTCCTGCACATCAAAGTAGCAGTTCCAAATAAGGATAAAATTCTTAGCTAAAGGTGAATTTTTTAAATGATTTCTGGTTTTAAGCACAGCAGAAAACACAGCTGAATCATTCTGAAATCACCTTATAAACATGATATGTATGTTGTTCGGTAATTGACTGCAACATGAAGCTTATTAAGAATTGCATTTTCAGTCATAAATCAACCCACAGGTTATAGCAAAAGGCTTTTCGGTATCAAAATCATTCAAAATTTTTCATCAGATGGGGTATTACAACAAGACGAATGCTACAATTTTCTAAAAGTAAGAAATTTACCTTCCTAAGTGTGGAATACTTATCAATACCCATTTGTAGATTGGTTGCATGAATCCGATCATGCTCTGATTGGCGGTCTACCACTTTTAAATTCTCAATTTCATTCCGAAATTCAGTCATCTTTTCTTGAAGACTCTTCTTCTTCTCGTTATAATCAGCTCTGAAACAATTTTACTACATCAGATAACTCACAGCATATAAATACCTTAGTTCTTCCTTAGAATTTGTTTCAAAAAAAAAACAGTTCTCTAAATTTTTTCACAAAAACGTTTCTAAGTACCTAGACTTCTCAATTTCTGTCCGTAAAGACAAGAGGTCGTTTGGCATCATCTGATTACTGGATGGATCTGGTGGTGGGCAATTCAGTAACGCCTGCTTCTTTAAAAACAACGATGGCTGTGCTTTAATTATCGGTGTGACAGTAGCAGCAAAGTTTGGATCATCATCCAGGTACTGTACATAACCGTCGTCTCCACTGCTTGACGATGACATCAAACGATGATGACTGATATAACGTTGGGGAACTGGTAAAGCGCATGTTGATAACCAATCCTAAAAATGACTAATGTATTACTGATAGGACAAATAGATTTGATTATTTCTTCTCACGAAAAAAAAAGTGAATTATTTTGCTAATCACATAAGTGAACAACCAGCACAAAATGACTTGCTGCGAAACCACTTCTGGCAAACCAACATTTTGGTTTTATCCCTCTTAGTTCAGTAAAAACATAATCTTCGCCACTTCTTTTAAAATAATGTTAACATTCAAACCTGCGGCCAACTCGCTTCCGAATCATATAAATGTGCACGGCATAAGTATGGATCATAACTATGACGTTCCGTTTCATGCATCAAACGATGAGCCCACAATTCGGCATCACGTGCCTTCCGCTCTAGAGACATTTTCGTTTCTTCCGCCCAAAAAAAGATAAAAAAAAAAAAAAAAACAAAAACAAAAGCTCAGCAATGAGCAGATGCAATGCAAAAGTAACTTTTCTTAAAAAAAAACTTGAAACATAAAATTTATAATAAAAATCTACTACTGTCATTTCGTTATAATGCTTTCCCATCCATAACTTAAACGGGAAAATAGAACTTCAACATCATTACATAATTTGCTTATTTCCTTCATCTTACATTCAGTGCTAAAGTTTAACTTATTTAATATGATATTACATGCTTCGTTATGAAAATATCAATGTACATATACTATCAACTCTGTCGGAATCATTTTTCACTTCCCTTACTTTTAATTAATTGCTCAAAAACTTGATCGAATTGAATGAATCAAATTTACTATTTACTTTTCATACTTACTTAGTTTATATTAAAATATATGTACAGAAATTGGTAAATTCAGGATTTTGAGCTACATTAAAGCTCTACCTTAATCTGTGAAAGTTTCATGCGTTGACATTCTGCTTCAGCTTCGCTGGCTCTTTTAGATAATACGAGAGCTTCTTCTTCAGACACCCGCGCTTTTTCTGCCATCAAATGCGCATTTTCTTCAGTTTTTTTCATTGCCTCCTAAACAATGAGCATTGGTTTTTTTTTTTTTNNAAAAAAAAGGATATCATCCGGTCTTCTTCAAATATATTTTATTTTGGCTTTGGTTTTTTTTTTTTTTTTTTTTTTTTTTGAACGGTGCTTCTGTACAACAAGCCAAAAATAAGAAGAAACAACACAAATATTCCACTTTTTTTTCCAACAGGTTACTCTAGCAAACGTGAGCACCAAAATGTCCCGGAACTCTAGTATCATCCGTCTTCCAATAGTAATAATTTAAACATTTGAAAAGTCTAAAAGGAAAAAGATTGCTTTTTTTCTGTCGAAAAAACAGTTCCATAAAGAAATGAAACTCATCAAGACAAAATAAAATTTAGATGTACATTACCTTTATGTTGCGTAGCTGTTCATTGATTGCAGCTATCTCATTTTTATATCGATCTCGCTCTGCTTCTGCCTGTATACGTTGTTCTCGTTCCCGAGATAAACGATTTTGCTCTTGCTAAAAAGATGGATTCATATATTATATAATACATGAAATCGTTTGCAAAATAACAAAAATGATTTACACGAATATTTCAAACCAAAAAACACATGATTCTGGGACTTTTACTACGTAATCAATAATCGATGTTTGAATTTGAACTTCAAATTCGAATAAATTTGGATTTTATCAAAAACAAACAATCCGTCTAATTCTCTGCTCTTTTGCCTGTGCCTTCATTTGCTGGACTTCGAGCAAATCTGGCTGGCGTCTTCTTAAATATAGATTATGAGTACCAACACACAAATCCAATATACTCATATTGATTGAAATATCTTTTGCACGAAATGTGATCGTACTTTTGTCCATTGTTCTCATATTAAACTGAAACAAAAACAGAACGGTAAAAATTCTGGAATTTCATTCCGACTCATCTATTCTGTCAAAACACACATTCGCACCACAAATAACACCATTATTTCTATATACTGTGCACTGAAACTTTTGTTAATGACGTGATCGCAACTAATCACCGAAAAGCATCAAGTTTCAGATGAAGGCTCTCGTACAGCGTTTAAAATAATCAAAACCAGGTTCAGCTTTATGGACAGAACAAATAGCAATAAGGTAATAAAATAGATCAAACAGAAAACCTGCAAAATTATAAATCGGCCAAAGATCCATAAATTAAACTTACAACTTTATTCTTGAATGAAATGTTCTTGATTTCGCTCCAAGAAAAAAATGGTCGCGGTGTTATTCGATTAGTCTCTTTGTAAATTCCAATCCCTTGTGCTGATACACCAAGCGTTAAATCAGTTTCTTTGTTGTTCTGCAAGAGAGCTACTTATTTAGATTTGCTTCCAATAATTTCTCGGATGATTTGCATATTACACTATAAAAGTGATGATCACATAAGACCGCTCTCCAGAAATATATCTAGTTATAAAATAACTTCGCAAAGCAGTGTTATAGAGAAAAATAAAAAAACAGAAATAAAAGAAATAGGAACAAACAAATACTTTCCCTAACGAACTCAATTAGAGAAACTGCACATTACAGACTAACGAATTAATGAAATAATACTAACACATATGGGATAATATTGAATTCCATACATTTCCAAATCTTGTGCGACTCGCAAATATTCCATTTCTGCATCTTCCCTGTAATGAATTACCTAAATTTTTCAACATCCAGATCAGTAAGACTACAGACTACTTCGAATACCCCGCACTGACCAATACTGGTAGTGGTACCACGACAATTCTTGAAATAGAAGTAAGTAATTGGATTTCTAAACCAATG
>PQVD01001315.1:50919-66182 GCA_003012265.1 Setaria equina
GTGGTGATCAATTACATTGAATACTTTACACAATGAGGATTAGAAAAACCAGAACTATTTGAGAGCATATGAAAAAAGAGCAACCACATAAGAGGATTTTACCTGCTTTGTCCACTGTTATTTATCCACCAACGTTTGATACGTTCTTCCCACATCTGTGGTGTCATATCATACTGTTTAATCACACATTCTGGTAACAACTCACTTAATTGAAGTTTCGAACTCTCCGTACAGTCACCTTGCTGAATAACATGCATTTTCTTAAATTATTACTTCGGAAAAGTTTTATCCCTAATGTTTGTCATTCCTTTAGACTTCTAAACAAACTTTTCCAAAAATTAATAAAACGACTCTATTAGATAACCAAATACTTAAGAAGCCATAACAGATCATATTCACAAACATCCTTCTAAATTTTTCAACTAATATTTGAAAAAAAAAAAAAAATTAAAAAAATTTAAATTAATTTTTAAATAAAAAAAAATTAATAAATATTATAAAATACAAATAAAATGTCTAAATATATAAAAAAAAAATAAAAAAAAAAAAAAAAAAAAACTCACAATCGCCTGTACCGCGTAGGATGCAAGAAGAACAGATGCTTCAGCAGAGCAATATAGTTGCATAGTAAGAATGCTTTGCTTAATTTGTAGAAAGAAAAGATGACGCGTTATATCTTGTATCAATTCCTCTTCCACATCTTCTGGATAGAACTTCACGAGGAATATAAGGTGTATTGAACCATCTTCTTGCTTCGGCACCTCTTGTTTACTTATCTGAAGTCAGAAACTAACGAAAACCCAAAAAAAAAGCAAAAGTATTCGAAACTAGCACTGTAAGAACAAAGATATGGGCTATCAGCAGTGAAAACAAACTTCTAATAGTGGATCTAAATGAATGATCTAAGAACATTTTAAGGTCAATACAAATTTTACTAAAAGATGAATTAGACTTATTTTTATGCCAGGTGCACAACAATTTAATCACCCTTACGTTTATTTGTAATTTATGAACTTATGTCTACTTCGAGAAAAAAAATATATAGCACACGTGAGTTGAACATAAAACAGTTTTAAATGAAGCATTAATTCTCATTGACATCATTCATAAGGGAACCTTCTTATCCATTTGTAACCAACATGGAATCCCTTTTTTGTTCACAAACTGAAAACCAAAAAACCATATTTCTCTTAAGCCGATAATCCTGCATACAGTATCAAACAACTGTCGTCCAGTACAATCCAGCTGTAAAATACCACACGGAAATTAAGGATAATGTGGAACTTTAAGGAATATTAATGATTTATAATGGAAGCTGGAATTGAGCAAGTTCACCGTAGATGGGTACTGATTACGACAATTACTTTAGCGTTTTAACATTCGTCTAATACGCTTATCTAGGAACGACAGATATTCACAGTAGTTCAACATTAATAATCTTGACTAAAATTGAAAATCTAACTTAGCAATTCAGTCATACCAACCCAGAGTCCTAGCAAAACAATAATGTATTAATTAAATCAATAAAGTGATTATGTATCAAGCGGTGATGTCACTCAATTTATTGATCCAAAGATACAAAAAACCAGTAGTGATGCTTTAGCTCTCTGATCAAGGTTTAAGGATTTAGTATCCGTTCAAATTTGTCAGCACTCTAATAATATAACAAAATTATTCAGATCAAATATATAAAGAAACCTCAACAGTAATTTTCTCCAGATCTGCATCCATAGTGCTTACTTTGACATACAAATATTTGCCGTTACCTCCAGACGAAAAGAACCCCATATTTTTTCTTTATTACCACTGATAATGATAACTTCTGCTGGTCAATTAATCAATGCAAAAGGGTAAAAAAAAATTATAACATGGGTGAAATGACTCTTCTAAAAACAAATTTGATTGATCCCATTGCCATACCACTGTTCCTTGCAATCCATGCAATTGACTACAACTAAAAAAAAATGAAAATTAATTTGTAATTAACAAATGAATTTTGCTATCAGTATAATAATTCTCACTGACATAACAAATATCACCTTCACTGATAAGAACAATAACAGTGATAACATTTATTCATTTCTAACTAAAAACAAAGGAGGGAAACAATGTCAAGTACTCAGGTCTGTGTTTACAGTACAGCTGAGTAATGATATAAGATGACATAAGTCGAAGAACCCAGGCTAAATGGGAATGTTCATACTGCAAACAAAAGGATCTAATCATAAGTTAAGTCTTTCAGAGATCGACTGGAATTTGCAGAAGGAACCATAACGGCCAAGGAGTATTCTCAAGTCAAGACTAGAAACAAAACCTAAACGCGAAAAGCAAAGCAACCATATGTCCCGCCATACTGTATCTTAATGCAATAAGCTTATCTCAGGAGGACGTTGCGGATCTCATTCTGAATCTTCATGACTTTCATTACCGCTGGCCTACTTTCATCATTACGTACTGCTCGTCGTTGGCAACAATTTCTCAGTGATATTAACATATCGTTTAGTGGATTTAACAGATTATATATCGTTTAATGGTTCGCAAGATCATGCAGAAGTACAGCAATTTATTTTCTGCTGAAGAGTATTGGCTCATACACTGAGTGTCAAACTTTCTTCCAGTTTTTTAACCTCTGACTTGCTTATGTTGACATGTAGTTCAATCTTTTACTTTCATCCATTCTAAAAATAAATTAATTACAGATAATGAAATCGATGGGATCGTGAAATATAATGCTAAAAGGAATGAAATGAAGTACAACAAAGAATACAATTGACAATGCAAATTTCTTTAGCATTTCAGAGGATTCCAACGGAATCCATTGAAAGAGACATTTACATCCGAAAAGAGCAGAATTACCTTTGAATAAGACTTGGTACCACTTTCTGTTCTGTAATGTACCCAATCCTCTCATTTGTTTTAAGGATCCTTAATTTATAGATTATTTTTACTTTAAAACCAATTTTGCTGTATTAAAGATTTCCCCAACTGCATGTAAAAAGCGATAATTTTACAAGCCCATCTTCTTTATGTCTTTCAGCACCAGAAGGATTTATTGTCTAACTAAATAATAGAATTTAAGTTTTCTTATGCGTTCATTAGAGGATAGGCAAGAAGAACATATCCTTATCATTGGAAATTCCAGAATATGTAGAATTTTAAATGCTCTAACACTGAAAGTTTTAACTCTTTAATGCAAATAGAAAGATGCAAACAATAAATTGTAGTTTTTCAATGACAGACAGTGCTGGTTAGATAATTTAGCATCTTTCAATGAGACCATTGATTTTTGGCTCCAACAAATTGTCGACTACAGCTTGCTCTAGTTCAGCCAATTGTTTTTGCGCATCAGCCAAGTCTCTGGAATTATATTTCCCAAAACCGCATGACTAATTTTCTATTAATTAATGATAACACATTTTTGATGTCAAAAGCCATCAGTAACAAAGAATGAAAATAAAAGAGGAATGGAGAACATACTTTTCAGTTTTGCCTGGTAATGATTTGAATTCAATATAATATTTGATTTTTGGTTCAGTCCCGCTTGCTCTTATCGTTGCCCAACTACCATCCACCAATGTGAAGGTAATCATTTCAGATGAAGTACTGAGCGGTAGAATCTGTAACATAAGATTCAATTTCAAATCTTTTCCTTTTCTCCAAAAACTATTGCGACATTCAAGTCTGAGGGCTAACGCATCGTCGAAAGTGAGATTTGCCAAAATAATGGTGTTAAATCCTATTAAATCATGATCAAATTATGTCTATCATATCCTCCCCGATTTCCATTCACTCCAATATAGGGGTTTGAATGCTACATTTATTAAGCTTATTTATTTGCAATTATTGAGAAAAATTTACAGGTTTGTTTCCAGGTTGTTCATTATCATATCCAGTCGTCAGGTCGCGTACATATTTAACATTAAATTTCCCGATTTTTTGTGGATACTGAAACTTCAAAGATGCATTCATTTCAGTTCTTTTCATACGACGAACTAAGGCTACCGCTTTTAATGACACTTTGAAAGAAACTGATGACATTAATCATTAAACAGTCTTATTCTGTTCCTTTATTCTAGATTTCAAAATAATGGGTTTTGTTATCCAAAATATACGATAGTTTCCACGGAAATAGTACTGGAATAAGTAATACCTTATTATCTTTACGGATTTTTGCAAAAATATTCTTCATCGTTATTTGATTGGGTACAAACCAATAGGAACTGCTAATCAAATGGAAGCCATACCTAAGATAAATGCTTATCATCAGCAAAGGAAAGTATTTAGATTGATTTGTAACTGTTTTAGGATTTTACGACGGACAATCTAGAATAGTTGCTGATATTCAAAATAACGACTCCTTCTATTCAAAACGCTTTTAAAATTCAAATTTACGTGAAGGCCCACTTGCTGTAAATTTTGAAAAGTTGTTGAAAAAGGGTCAGTCCATTGGAATACAGATAAGATGCCAATTCAGCGAATACTGCTGCCGCAGTAATGCCATCTTTGTCAAGAGAACGTCCTAGCATGAAACCAATTGATTCTTCCCACGCTAACAGCACAGTTTTCCCTTGATGGCGAAGGTTATCAGTCTTATTTCCTAGCCATTTGAATCCAGTCAAGCCTACATCATTATTGAAACCTGAAATTACACCTTTTTCCTATTTTTAAGTCAAATTACCGACTACATTTAGACATATAAAATTTGAGATTATTAAGCAGTAGGTTACTTCATTCTTTTTATTAACCACCACACGTAAAACAGCGTCAGGCTGTCCTGAAAAGAATCCTATATTTCTTGGGATCTTCTGATTTCGATTAAATCTGAAGTTAGACTCAGTTTAAATTTACCTTTTCTGATCATTCCCTGCAATGAAAATTCCGTTCCTCTAACATGTTCATCCCTACCTTCTTTTGCAGCAATCGTATGACTTATTGAGGATGAAACAGCACTATTAACGATGTATAAATTTGAGGGGTCCTTCTGTGGATTTTGCTCTTGCCAGCAATGCCAAACCCACCATGACATTAGGGCACCCATTTCATTCCCTGTGAAAATCCTCCATTCACCTCTGAAATTCAGAAAAGAAGGAAAAAAAATTGAGTTACAAATCATTCCACCGATCCGATAACTGACAGTATTTCATATCTATTTATTTACTTTCAATGTTCAAAAGTTTACCAGAACTACTCATACTGTATGTCACTTATTACACAGCAGGAACAAAACCATATGTCTGACGCAGACCTTCAACTGAGGCGATGATCTAAGAAACCAAATGTTCCTCATCTGATTCATTAATCAATAGAATTCTCAATGAGATGAATTATTCCTGATAAATTTTTGGCAGTGCATTACTCTTCCCACCAGTAAGGTGACTGAATAGACTTCTGTCAAGTCAAAGAAAATTGGGTTAAGCGAAACAATAACTTGTTCGACAAATTCATTACTTGGGCTGCTTTTCCGCCAACTGAAAACGATCAGCATCCGGATCATTGGCTAAGATAATAGTAGAACTGTGTTTATCGGCTGTTGCTATAGGTATTGTTAATACCTGTCGACCTTCCTCTGGATTTGGAAACGGAACTGTTGGAAAATCAGGATTCGGTTCAGCATGTTCCTGGAAGAAAGTTCGGCATCACTAGTGAAATCAGCACATAAAGCAACATTGGAAAAAAAGAAATTAAAAGTCAAAATGAACAATTACTCCATACCTGGACAACAATTATGTTTTCGGATGGGAATCCGAACTCTTTCAACATTCTCGTCATATACGGTAGCCCGACACCATGGAATGCAGTATAAGTAAATTTCAGCGGACATTTTTGATTTAGAGATCTGTTTTAAAATAACGTGTTATAAATCAGTATGTCGAATTTATTATTTTAAGGAAATCTACAATTTATTAAAACTTTTTGAGATCAGATGTATAACCCGGAACCATTATTTTGAAAGTTTCCATTATAATCCAAAAGTCAATTTAATACAAGACATTTGAATCTCTTCTACGAAAATTTTTTACTGTTTAGTTTAATCCGTTTACTTCAGTTGAATTTCGTACTGATTTTTTATCATCATGTAAACTTCTTTAACTATTTAAAATTTGGATTTTAAATTCTATTCCTTCCGCTATTAATTCACTACAGTCGTCACTGTCACAATGATCAAACCACGGTTTTTTGCATCAGTATTTCATGATTCAGGAGATGTCACTCCCCACATTCAAATTAAATTAATTTTTCTTTATAATATTTCAGCAGTGATGTCATATTTTCCTAAAAAAATCGAAATTTTTGTAAAGTAAAATTCAGATGAAAATATTTTTATTTATTCTTTACAATTAGCCAGAAAATGAATGAAATTTATCCCTTTTCTAATGACATTTATCCTTTTCCTAATTTATCAAAGATTACTCATTTATCTACTCATGACCAATGGCTGCAGCAAAATCATAAATGTCGAAAATTTCTCCCTATGCCGGTGCATATTCAAGTTTAAATATCAAATAAAATTCTAATCAATTTTATGGTAACATACCTTCTCGAACTTTATTTGTCTAACTGGAACTAAATTTCTATTAAATCAATTGATTTCTTCTACTATTACATTCTTATTTTACTTGCAATACATTATACTTTGTCCAAACGATTTTGCATTCTGTGTAGTATAACTTACTTATAAAGACACAGAGAAAACTCTTCAGTAAAATACTTTTCCACTACTGGGTCGGCTGAATGCAAAAGTAAATGTACTGGAAGTTTTGATATATCCCAGTACTCCGGTTTTGGTTTCATATTTTCGTAAGCAATTCGACATATTTCTGAATCGTGAGGAGCCAATATCTATGCAGCAAATATGTCTATTACACATTTAAGTGACAAATGATACATTCATCAAAATGACATATTGTTTTATTTTTTTAACGGTGTATTTTCTGGTGAGTCATAACTACAGAGGCAAAAATTTACGATTCATTCCTCCTTTCTAGACTTGCATGTTAAATCTACCATCGATAAAAATGAAATACAATCCTAATCAAAACCATTTTGTATTAAACTTTAGTTACTAATGCCTAATATATCCATACTTCATTACCCATTTTTTTTTTCGCAATTTCTCTTCTCAGAAACAAATTTACCTGGGCTCCATTTGTCCAATAAGCTTTGTAACCATTATCTTGTTTTGGATTATGAGAAGCTGTTATCATCAAACCGGCATCACATTTTAGCTGTATTGTTGCATAAGACTACAATTTTCCATCAACTAATTTAAAAACTGAGGAAAATAGAAAAATGATTCAATTTCGAAACAATCAGACACTTGGCGAACTTTTTTATGATAAATCGTCAAAAAAAGAAATCGTCACCACAAGAGGTGTTGGACAACATTTTGAGAACAGATACACTTTGATGCCACTCTGAACGAATACATTTGCAGCCAATGTAGCCCATCTGAAAATTAAAATTGACTGTCAGAAATCAAACTCTTCCTCCAAAACAAATCAACTTGGTAAGTTATGCAAAACCTAGTAAGGTATATCGGTGTATCATTGTAGGATCGAGGTACGTTCAGACTTGAATGTTACAATAACAGGGCTTTCATCAATAACACAATCGTCTGATGTAATATCACAGTATATTTTCGAAATAATAAGTTCCTTTTGCACAGATAGGTAAAATTGACTGTAATTTTTCTTTCCAAAAAAATATGATTCTTATAAAAGAAAAGAAGAAAGAGATTATAAACCGCTCGCTATTATGACGGCCATCGTATCCAATTGCGACACCGTTGCTTTCCCGGTTATATACATTTTTTAGATGAATGGCAAAACCATTTGTTAGCATCAGTATTGTCAAATCATTGAGCCGGCCGAACCCAGCCTCCATTTTTGTTCTCACACCTGAAAAATGTTCCAAAGACATCATTTGATGCAAATATAAAATTTATTTTAATCATATTACATGGGATAAAGTAAATGTATGCTAAACTCCTTCCATGAACATATTTTTTTTGTAGCTTACAGCTTAGTAAAGTAAAGAAACACCAACCTAACTATTGCAATTCCATTTCCGCTTTGTTTGTACCTCTTCAAGTCGCAAATAATAAAGAAAAAATTTGAAAAATGGCGTCATAAAAAAATTTCTTCAAAGTGAATTTTGATTTGTTGCTTCTGCTGAAATCTCATTCCCTTTGGGTAACCAAAAAAAAAATTTTCCTGTATTTCGGAACCAATTAAAACTTACTAGACGGCTTTTAGTGTTTTAAGCATATCATTCTTAATCAAGCAGGAGTCACCAACAGTGACCAGAACATTATCAATCAAATTTTTTAGCCAATAATGCTTAATCTTTTTACTTCAGTCCTTCATACAGCTTATCAAACAAACAAGTAATAACTTCCCAATTTTTTTCAAAAATTAAACCTAAATCAGCATTGGATAGAAAGCAAAACAATTCTCCATAAACTAATTGCAGTTATGAAATATATTTAAGGCAAAATATACCGGCTGTGCCAAATGACATCTTGTCACACATTCGCGTTTTCAACGCTTCAGCATCTTTTTTCTTCCATAATTCTTCAATTTCCATACGACTTTTTTCGTTCTGTAAAAAACCTTTATTTTAAGCAATATCTTAGCAGTATATTTTATGCTTTGTTCTTTCTTTCAAATAATATATCACTCTTCCGGGTTATATTTCCATCCCATTCCAAAGCAATCGTACAATTTGAATTTCCTCTACGAAGGTAATAAAATGATCGCCATAAAAGGGAAGTAAAAACAATAAATATTTGATTTCATTAATGACTTCTGTCCTTATTACACAATTCATTTTGAGAATAGATATGGAACTGTTATACTTTTAGAGTAAGGAAATATAGAATCAGAAGAGAAGGATAATATGAGACAATTAAACCAAAAATTAGAAATTGAAAAAAAAAAAAACATACATTATCCCATTCCAACCATTTTGTAGCAAGCGTCTCGTATTCTTCCATCCCTACCATGGATTACACTAATTTTCTAAATCGAACCTCCTCTAATCAGAAAATAATTTTAAATTCAAGAAATTTCAGACCTTGCTGAAATATTTAGTTAAAATCTAAATTATCATCGATGATTAGAAAATGCTCATGCAGAGAAATAAGCGAATTGTGCTCACCAAAGCTTCTTTCATCAAAATAATCTATGTAACTATGATTTACAGGCTAATCTTACAGATTCAAAACTACCGAAGATAAGCATCTTCGGGATGATTGACGAGTAGTTAATTAATCACAAATTTGAGAATAGATATGGAACTGCTATACGAAAACATAGTCAAGGAGTATTTTTGTTCATTTTGCCATAACAGCAAGTACGGTTGGTTGGATTCATTGTAATTGAAGAAAATGCAATATCAACAAATTCTCTAATAAAATTCCTTCAAATGGTATGCAATAAAGAGCTTAAAATGTAAAAGGGAAAGTAAAAAGGGCACTCTATTAAAAGAATGAATGGTGGTAATGACAACCACGATAAAGTCACTATAAGCGAGTCGAAAACAGAATGAACGATGGTAAGGGTAGAGGATATCTAGGAAAGGGGTGTGCAGTGGTACGGCTGGTCACGAATCCACGAAACCAAGCATGAAAATCATGTAAATCGGTAACTGTTACAACGCAGCAGGTAGCCAGGAGCCCATTTCGTATGAAATAAAGGCATACGGAGGCATGCCAGCAGTAATATTTCATGACATTCAATGGAACAGAAAAACTTCCCCTGAAAATTGGTTTGATGAATATTATAATATTCATGCATGCCTTATTTAATGCTAAAAACAAGTTGTGATTGTATGATTATGGTTTGATTTTGCAATCGAACATAAGACATACT
This sequence comes from Setaria equina, assembly GCA_003012265.1. Classification (NCBI taxonomy): domain Eukaryota; kingdom Metazoa; phylum Nematoda; class Chromadorea; order Rhabditida; family Setariidae; genus Setaria; species Setaria equina. Next base: position 60,792 of record PQVD01001315.1, read on the forward strand.
ACTGTTAAGTAGTATATCTTTTTTACAGCTAATACGTAAATATCGGGAAAAATGCCCTGCAAAGTAATAGTTTACAAACTTCCTGATAAGAACTATGAAGTATCCTACTGACAACAGAAAGCATGGATATAAATGAGGAATGCGAATAAGAAAATGACTAATCATAAATTCGCCCACTCATAAACTAACATTCGCACCTTTATCAAACACGAAGACTGACATGTTTGGATTCTGTGGTGTGATGAATGATCCCAATACCAGCTAACCTACAGGTCAATATAACGATTCATTACGTGTCCTCTTTTTTCTTCATTTTTCTCTTTTTTTTTTAGGAGATGTTGTAGGCCTATTCATGTACAAAAAAAGAAAAGAAACGAATTCATCACAAATATTCCCGAACTACAGACAGACAGTAACACAATTGAAAAGCCATAAATGTAAATATATTCATTATTAACAACATAGTACATATATTCAATAATAAACATGATTCTCTTTGGTAAGTGAACTTATTGATGTGGTTATCCTCGGATCATCATCCGAAGGTTTATAGTCTTCCATTGATTTAATGGTAGCAACAAGACTCCATTTCTTCAATAAATTTTCTGAAAAGAGGTCTCAACTTATTATGTGGATATTCTTTCGCCATGTTATCTTAGTTTAATTTATTAATTTATAGCACGTAAAAAATCATAATGAAGGATAATTTATTTATTAATTTACAGCACGTAAAAAATCATGATGAAAAATATCAAACAGCTTACCTTTCCATAATCGTATGTAACCGTCTGAACTTCCAGTTGTTAAAATCGTTCCAGTAATGTTCCATGATAAACGCCAAACCTATTAAATTTTCAGATTTTTAGTATGGGAAAAGCTCAGTAGCATAACTGAAAAGTAAAGCAGATAGAATAGCGTGATATTTAATAAAATTTTAAATTTAATTAATGCCATTACTAATTACTGACCAGTCCTAGCAACATATATTCTAATGATGTGAGTGAATACTTCCATATATTTAATATGAAGACCTATATGGCAAACAAACTTCTACCGTTTCTCCTAATTCATAAAGAGTTAGACCTATAAAGATTTAATTTACTCATGCCCCATAATCTTATTATCTGTTTCAACTATTACTATGAAAAAAAAAAAAAAAGCAAGGACCTGAACTGGAGAATGAGATGGATTTTCAAGTGCTTCTAATTGTATAATTTCGTAGTCAGTTGGTCCACTTCGTTCAATCAAATTACCATTTAAAGCGGTAGTTTTCGCACTCTCACTCATTTTGAAAATGCAAATATCTTTGGAGCCAACAGCAAGTAAATGATATGATCGCCCAGCGGGTGGGGCAAATGCAACATCCGTTACTGGTTCAGTTACTTTCAAGGATGAAGTATTCAACAACTGCCACTTTCTAAAAAAATTCAATAATCACCACGAAAATGAATGTACTCTCTCAAAGACATAACTTCATTATTTTTAGTACACAAATTAAAACAGTTGAATGTGCTAAGACTGACATAACAATTGCAATCACTAATAAAAAAACTCGCCGACCGAAGATTATCGTGATATTCATATATAACCACTCGTTTTCCCGTTGTATGTGCATCATCCGACCCCACAGCAATAAGAGGTTTCGTAAGACGATGTGTACTCCATGAAAGACAGCTACAACGATATCGAAAAACGGCAATATCCTGATTTAGACTCCACATTGACAAATTCATAATATCTGGAGCTTCGTAAACTCGCAATATTCCCTGGGAAGATACAGTTGCCTACAAATAAATCTCATTTAACACTGTCTTCTACTAAGGAGAAAAATTAGAAATGGAAGAAACGGCAAAACAGAGTTTGAAATGGTGAACTCAATGAAACGTATCCAGCCCATCTAAATAGTGTGATAAATCCTGATAGAAAATCAAGGCCACTTCCACAAAGTGTAATCTATTAGCTTAATTTCTACATAGTTTGTTGTTCTAAATCGCTGCTTTATCTTGACGGTGTACTTTACATCTACATCTTACATGCTTGATGTTCCCATTTAACATTCAAATACTATATTAAATTCTTCACTAAAATCTAAGGTAAGCCTAATTTTCAATGAAATTTAATTATTGCACTTTGAACACTTGAAAAAAAAGATACTACTAAAACTATGCATTAAAAAAATGCTAGAAATTGTTGCTTACAAGCATTAATCCAAGTTGCCTCGGAGCAAACTTAATGTCTGTTACGTTATGGCGACTGTCAACAAGTTGACAACAACGTTTCCAACGTGCTTGCTGATGTTTCTGTCCACTGTGAATACCATTTCTCGTTATTGTCTCAACCGGTTGATGAACTGTAATAGTTATTTTATCCTAAAATATTAGGCAACCAATTTCAACTCAACTAAAAATGAATTCACGAACTATGTCTTTTGAATTATAACTGACGTAAATCAGCAGTGGAAAGCACTCTCGAGTTCATAAGAACCAGTTTTGCAAAGTCTAAGGATAGAGACATAAGGAACCTGTTTCTTCCCAAATTGTCACACTCCGATCGAACGAACACGTTGCCAGAATTTGTCCGAATTCAGGATGTGCCCAAATTACTTTCCAAACTGGTCCACCATGACTCTACAACAATTAGTTGTAAAAGGTTCTCGGTTTGAAACAATATGATAGTTGGAATATGATGTGAAGTAGAAAACAAATTTGTTTATACAGTCGCTGATCCTACATAGGAAATCATCCATTGGGAATGAAATCATGGCGTTTTTATATCACATGATTATGCAAGTAGTAACGAAATTATTTAATAGGTAAATATATTTAAATTTAAATGAATCAAAGATACCTTCCATGAGGCAGACTTAATCCAGCTACCATTTGGCGATAAATTCCAGACGCATACCATCATATCACTTGATGACGTGGCAATTCGTCGTCCGTGAAAATCAAACGCAACGTGATGGATGAGGTCACGTTGCTGATCGTTGAATATAACGGATGTTGAAAATTGTTCCGATGATGCCATTTGTTTCCAGTCTCAACGAAACTGCCCAAGGATTTAAAACCAGTATCCTGAAAAAAAAAAAAACAATTTTTCTCAATAAGTTGAGATGGCGCGGAAAAAATGACGAGAGATATGCAGTAACCTATCGTGGAAACAGTGCACTTACAGGAAATCACGGAAAACATTTAGTAAACTAACTTATTCGATAATCAGTCTTGGACTGTATGTAAGAGCGAACTCACCTACTATAGTCTAGAACTACAACGTTTGCAAATGAATCACACCTTCGGTTGATTTTACCACAGCACATTTTGGCGCCGAGCAGTACTTTACGGCGCATGCCAGCTGTGGGAGAAAATAGCTCATGATGATTGATGAAGTGGAAGAAATATATGGAGCAAGAATGTTTGGAATGAGTTGAGGGGAAGTTCTAAGTAACGTGAGTAGGTGAAAGTGTAGCAGTAAGGTTGAACATGAAGTAATTAAGGATTTTAAAAATTTTCGAAGTGTACAAGATAAATCATATTTGGAGTTGAAATAATTCAGTTAAACTGAGCGAAAATTCCATGGGGTAAAGTGAGTTACTGCTAAGGAAGGAAATATCACCTGGAAAGCGATCGACAATCAAACAGGATGAGTGAAGAAAAACTTATAATTACCCGGGACTGACCACATGTTGACGTCTCCCTCCTAATCCCCTTCCTCTTCATTTCTGATTCAGTGGCATTCTGTTACCATAGAGAAATAAGTCGTATCCACAAGAGATTCCTATTACTGATGGATATCCTTTATACGCAAGTCCCGTTCGTTGCTGTTGTTTTACTTATCTCCGGTACCTATTTCATTCTTGTTATTATAATATTCTGCATCTGCACTCGAATCCAGGTTAGTCTACTTCTTTGGAATCCCGGCAGTGTCTTTCTCCACGAATGAATGATTAGCAAAAATTTAAGTTCCATATAGATATATGTATATAATTTTTGTTTCAGCCACACAGGTTTGTTCAAACGCATAAACCGCACAGGTCCGAAGATGGAGCATTTCAGGGAATGCCATTTTCTTATTTGGACTGCTCCGTTATCTTGAAATGTTGTCCATGCCCAGATTTTAGTTTTCGACAGCTCTTGAAATCTTGCTGTTGTGACTCAGTAAGCCGATGCTTCTTTTTTGACGCTTGAAGTAAGGGGAATTTCCTGACAACAAAATCTTGTAATTGCGTTGGACTTCGAAACTTTTATTATTCACTTTCATTAGATTTAAGCCGAAGTTAACCTTATAGCATGAAAAGCTGATTTGTGACATATTTAAGGAAAAACTACGACATGATGTGAATTGCGAGTGCATGCGACCAGCTCTACATGGTTCACAAAGTTCCGAAGGATTAAATCTCGTCTGCTGCCAAACTGCTAATAGCAGTTAGGATATACGCACCCATAGTACTAACGCTTATTTTATCATCCTTTTGTAAAGAGATACTAATAAAAACTTTTCACACACGTGTGTTTTCAGTTTCCCTTTAGTCAGTTCAGTCATCAACAGTATCAAAATTATCAAAATGTCTGAATATAAGGAAAAGCAATTATACTGTATCGTACCGGACGACAAGCATAGGCACGTTTTATCTTGATGATGTCATGACATTAAAAAACAAAGAGGATGTCATGTTACATTTTGATTAATATAATGGACAGAAGTGCACCTAAACGTTAAAAGGAAAAGGAAATTCATCCGCCAAGGGTAATTACAACATTGACAAATGCGATCTCAAAAAAGGGATAAAATCCTAACCTACCCAGCCACCACAGGAAATTACTCAAGCAGTGAGCAGCATTTATTTGCCCTTTGCATTTCTTCTACAGAAATAACCATGTTTTGGGTTACAAACCTTCCAGTTTAGAATCAACAAAATTTCGATTTTCCAAATTTACCGGAATCCCTGAACAACTGTCCATTGAATACATGATGAAAATCAGGGACGATATCATTCAAATAACACTTATTGCAATTTTCCTTTTTTTTGTGAAATCAACTATCGAGTAAAGAGTCAACAAAACAACCAGTTGAGAAAAAGGCAGAAAGATGTATGCACCAGTTAACAAAATGAAACACCAGTTTTTGAGCAACATTAATTCCGCCCGATTGGAAAAAATAATTTCACAAAAAAAAAAAAGCAAATAATGAGGGAAACACAAGAATCTTCACTTTCACTCAAAAAAGGCACAGAGCAAAAAAGAAAAGAACAGATTTTGCTTTTTACACTGTAGTGAAATGAAAGTTTTCAAAACCAAAACAAAGGAATTTGATAAACTGCATAAATTACAGGGCCGCGCGAGGTCCAAGAGCAGAAAAGAGTTTAGAAAACTGATTCTACCTATGAAATCCAGT